>NW_021024583.1:485696-515514 GCF_004153795.1 Camellia sinensis
ACAATAATGGTTTATTATTTGTCAGGCCTAAGTGTGGAACCACTTATCACAGAGTACAAAGCAATGTGTGTGGAGATGGGCCTAAGCTAGACGGATGCAGTAGTAATGTTCCTGAGGGACGGCAAGTTGCCGGATGATCACAAAGAGGCGCATAAAACCAGATTGAAGGCGGCAAGGTTTAGCCTAACAACAGAAAGCCATCTCTACAAAAGGTCCTTTACTGGGCCCCTTTTGAGATGTGTGCATCCTTCCCAGGTTGAAGACTTCTTGTATGAAATACATGAAGGAGTATGTGGAAGCCATGCTGGGGCATATCACTTGCTCATAGGGCCATTACTCATGGGTACTGGTGGCCCTATATGCAGAAGGATGCTGAAGCCTACGCCAGAAAGTATGAGAAGTGTCAAAGGTTTGCACCCTTGATACATCAACCACCAACAGATTTGAACCCAGTACCCAGCCGTTGGCCATTTGCGCAGTGGGGCATGGATCTTGCTGGACAAATGCCCCAAGCAATTGGGCATAGGAAGTTTCTGTTGGTAGCAACTGATTATTTCACGAAGTGGGTAAAAGCTGAGCCCCTTACAGAGATTCGAGATATTGATATGAAGAACTTCATATGGAAAAACATTATCACCAGGTTTAGGATTCCAAGGGCAATAATAGTAGACAATGGCACTTAGTTTGACAGTAAGTTAATCAAAAGCTTATGTGCAAAGTACAAAATCAAGAACTACTACTCCAAGTTTCCCCCAGAGTAATGGTCAGGCAGAAGCATTCAGAGTGGGGGACTTGGATGGGATCAAAAAGAGGCTGGAAGCAACAAAAAGGAAGTGGGTGGAAGAGTTGCCTAATGTACTTTGGGCATATCGGACTACGCCGAGAAGATCAATTGGGGAGTCTCCTTTTGCCATGGCTTATGGCACTGAAGCAATTATCCCACTGGAAGTCGGCATCCCTGGAATCAAAACCCAAGGAGTGGAAGATGAGACAAATAAGGCATTCTTAGCCTGAGACCTGGATTTATTGAAAGAAAGAAGGGAGAAAGCAGCAGTTCGGCAGGGGGCATACCAGCAACAACTTGCTAGGGCTTACAACAAGACAGTCAACCCAAGAGAGTTCAAGGTTAGGGATCTCGTCCTGAGAAAAATTGTCGGCAACCAGAAGGATCCCAGAGAGGGAAAACTTGGCCCAAACTGGGAGGAGCCTTATAGAATCATCTCAGTTACTGGAAATGAGGCATATCGGCTTGAAGACACTAATGAAAGGAGTTACCAAGACCCTGGAACACTTACAATTTGAAGTTTTTTTATCATTGGTTTTTTTTTTCGATAATAATAAAATGCTAGTTTGATTTTTATGAATTTGAAATTTGTGCGATAAGATTGACCAGTCCTATGACGATGTTTCCGAATGAAACATGAAGAATAACTTAGACTTATTATATGGCAGAGTTGAATTATACTTGCATATAATAGAGTTGGCGATGTTTCTGAATGAAACATGACGAATAACTTAGACTTATTATAGGGAAGAGTTGAATTATACTTGCATATAATAGAGTTGAACTAAGTTGGCGATGTTTCTAAATGAAACATGACGAGTAACTTAGACTTATTATATGACAGAGTTGAATTATAATTATATATAATAGAGTTGAACTAAGTTGGCGATGTTTCTGAATGAAACATGACAAGTAACTTAGACTTATTATATGGCGGAGTTAAATTATACTTGCATATAATAGAGTTGAACTAAGTTGGCGATGTTTCTGAATGAAACATTACGAGTAACTTAGACTTATTGTATGACAGAGTTGAATTATACTTGAATATAATAGAATTGAACTAAGTTGGCGATGTTTCTGAATGAAACATGACAAATAACTTAGACTTATTATATGGTAGAGTTGAATTATACTTGCATATAATAGAGTTGAACTAAGTTGGTGATGTTTCTGAAAAAAACATGACGAGTAACTTAGACTTATTATATGGCGGAGTTGAATTATACTTGCATATAATAAAGTTGAACTAAGTTGGCAATGTTTCTGAATGAAACATGACAAGAAACTTAGACTTATTATATGGCAGAGTTGAATTATACTTGCATATAATAGAGTTGAACTAAGTTGGCGATGTTTCTGAATGAAACAGGACGAGTAACTTAGCCTTATTATATAGTAGAGTTGAATTATACTTGCATATAATAAAGTTAAACTAAGTTGGTGATGTTTCTCAATGAAACATGACGAGTAACTTAGACTTATTATATAGCAGAGTTGAATTATACTTGCATATAATAGAGTTAAACTAAGTTGGTGATGTTTCTGAATGAAACATGACGAGTAACTTAGACTTATTATATGACAGAGTTGAATTATAGTTGCATATAATAGAGTTGAACTAAGTTTAATTCACCTAGACTTGCCATGTCGGCAGAGTTAAACTCAGAATGGAACTAAGTTTGCTTTAGAAAACCAAGGTTGAACACCTCGGCTAGTCTTTGTTTGAATCAGACTTCGGCGAAATTGAAGATGCATGCTTAACATGAACATAAGTGACACTTGGGTTCACATTAGGGGGCAGGAAACAGGAATAAGGAATAGGCTTAATACTTGTTGAAATTTTTTACAAGTTGGAGTGAGCCGAGGTATCCAGATGAGGGGACACTCGAGTTGTTGGTTACCCGAGATCACCAACCGATCAAACCATGAAATATTGGAAAGCAGTAAATGCAAGGAAACAATACTTGTTGAATGTTGTTTAAAGAATTTCTATAAAATGCTCGTTGGCCGAGATCACAGTAAAAGGTAAACTCCGAGGTAAGTTGGTCCGAGGTGGCCAACTAAGGCTATACCCGAGATGAAATGGTTCCAAGGTGGTACGTGTCAGATGTGTTCTAACCTGAAGTGATTATACAGTTAAAGTATCCTTGGGAGAAGTACAAAAATATTCTAAGTATGGAATTATACAAGACAGTAAAGACAGAGACAAGCATTGAACACTGTAATGCCCTCAAAATAATACGTAAAACCCATCATTTTAGACATGCAATGATATAAGAAAATAACCATCTTTCCATTAATCAGAGTAGTTCTTACAAAAGTATTACATGTTAACAACAAAAGCAAATGCCCTACGGGCTTACAGCTTTCCAAGTTAACACTTGGTTACAAAAAAGAGAAGAGTGCTAACTCAATACATATTAAGCCCTTGGCTTGAATTTACATGTAATACATCAAAAGAAAACAAACAACAAAAGCAGTCTGTCTGCCTCTAACCTCCCAAGCTATGTCCTTGGAGGTGGCATGCTACCTGTACCTGAAAATGATGTCCAATATAGGGTGAGCCACAGCCCAGTAGAAATATACTAAACCAACTATGAACAATGACAAGAATAACAGCATTCGATAGATGGCCCACACTGATATTCCCACTTATAACACATCACAGTTTCATGACATTCAAGTCCGTGTTACATTTCACTTCTCACTTCCTTTCAACTTTGAGTTTGAAAACAAGGCTCAAAACCTAGCCAAATAACTTAATAAAATTATGATCCATCTTTAAAACACTTTTGGAATTCATGACGGATACACATTTTGATGTTGTATCAATAACACATAAGCCACTTCCGTCCTTCACGAAGGATACACATATTGGTGTTGTATCAATATAACATAGAAATACTTCTATACTTCACAATTGATAACGATATACAGTTTAGTGCTATATCAAACCAATTCAAACACTTCCATAATCCACACTTGATACACATTGTAGTGCTGTATCAATGTCACACGAGATCCAGTTTAGAGGTCCATCCCGCATCTTCCAATAAATCGTGGAGTACATCCCTCATCTTCTCCCACACAATACAATGTATAAAAACAATTATCATATACAAATTCAATCAATCAATACACATTTTAATGCTGTATTGTACCAACCACCATATTCAATGGCTTACTAAATTGATTAGTTTTAGTTTGCCTAATCATCATGCATTGTCTACAACAATCAAGCCTATCCTCCACCGATAGCCCAAAATAATTATTTCTAAACAGAAAATAAATGCACCAAATGGATACAATATCAACATTTCAACTAGGTGAGTGATAAATGATCCAACTACACCCTTTAATCCCACACATTCCTAGTCTCAACATTTTAAATTCAATTTCTCATTTCTCAAAATTAATTTCACAAATTAATTTATCCACAATTAGGGCTTTTTCCCATAATTACAACACCAACCCTAAGGTTCCATTTTCCAATGTATTACATACTTAAAGGTTTTAAACTTTGAAAACCCCTCTTTTGAAAACTACCCAATGACCCCAAACTTTCTCGAAATCACCCAACAACCCCCAACATATCGAAATACCAAAATTCAAAGACAAAGCTCATAAGATGGAGTAGGATATCCCTACCTCGAAGTTAGAGCTCAATCGGAGAAGGAGAAGAAAACGAAAATGCTCCAAACACCAAGACTCTCGGATCAAAACGAAGCCCTCGACGATCAACACACTTTTTACAAAGGCTGAAGGATAGGGGGGACCCTTTAACCAGATCAAACCCTAGAGAGAAGGGAGATCCTAGAGAAAGAAGCTCTCAAAAAGTGTTTTTAGAAAGTAAGAGAGAGAGAGAGAGAGAGAGAGAGAGAGAGAGAGAATGTAAAAAGTGATTTTAAAACGCCCAGCTGCCAACTGATATACGACATACCCGCTCGAGCGGAGAGTAGAACGCTCGAGCGTCAAGAACAAAAAATCTGGATACGCTCGAGCGTCAAGACACAAGAATAAAGTACATCCGCTCGAGCGCGAAAACCAATCCGCTCGAGTGTAGATTTCCCCCTTCCAGAACATTCACAGACAAAGCACTACCCGCTCGAGCGCCAACACACCCGCTCGAGCGCAACCCGCTTGAGCATAAATAAACCCGCTCGAGCGTGAAAAACACACCTGCAGAAGTTTGGCAGAGGCATGAAATACTGGGAGTGTGTAAACCCTGCTCGAGCGCAATAAGGTCCGTTCGAGCGTACAACCAAAAACCAAACTCCGCTCGAGCGCAGAATGATCCGCTCGAGCGTAACACTAAGAACCTGGGCAACTATACTTGAGACCAAAACTCAACCTACCTGTTCAGAACACGCCCAACACATCCTATAACTCAAATACAAAGTACGAAAGGATGTAAACAAGATATACACAACTGCTAACATCCACGGAACCAAGTCCAGATCACTGTACAACAAGGGGTAAAACCCGGAATCGCTATAAACACTTAGTCAAAAAGAGGGCTTGCATTCAAAAAGACAACTTGTGCAAATACAAAAGAAGGCACCTCAGCTCAAAGTAAAACAAGATATCAAGATGGAATCTGACACCACCCTCAAATGATAGATACTACAGGGAGGGGCATACATGTCTCTCCAGGCATCATGGAACCCTTCTCCCCAGCCAACCTTAAATGAACGTCAGCTGGAATAAAGAATTCCTAACGGAAGTATTCTAGTTTATTGGAGAAGTTTACCCTCCATTTGAACATCCCCATGACCTCGGCTAGGGTGAATTTGGGAAGGAAAGTTAGATTATGTGGGTTAAAGACCTCGGCGAAATCCTAAGGACTGCTGGGTTATCAGCTTTAGGGTTCTGAGGAAGGTTTGGGGGCAAATTTGTTTTAGTTTTCCCAAGTGTGGATTCTATCAAATCCCAAACCTACGTCTATGCAAATGTACAAGATTTAGAGGCAGTAATCTACTAACAAACAAGAACCAACAAAAGAAACAGGTCTTAAAAACATGAAACAGTGATCAAAGACTCAAGAACACGAGAAAAATAGAGCATTGATAGATTCAGGGAATGAACAAAATTGATAGAATTTGATGACAGTGTGCTAGAAGATATGTGTCAAATACAGGAAAAATGTGAAGATGGGCTCAAGAACATGAAGCACAAAATATGAGTCAAAGCAAGTGAAGGCATGTAGAACAATGGGATTCGAATATGAATATAAGATGGCAATGTAGATACAGATACAGATACCGTGTGTGATGTGTAACAATTCATAGAAGGAATATATTTGAAAACAGTGAAGAACTGAAGTTAAAATAAAAGAAATCAAGGACTTACAAAGTGAAGCCGAGGAGTAAATGCCGGAAAGGGATTCGCCGGAGTCAAACAATGTTATGATTGGAACAGAACTACTGAGTGCAATCCAGAAGTGGTGACCAGAGTTGTAATATGAATGAATGCTTCAAAGAACAACAATGATGGTTTGTAGAGGCCAAAAGAAAGAGAGTCTAAAGGCACAAGTAGACACAAAATGAAAAAATGAAAAGGTTTTGCTAGAATTGGAAAAAGATGGCAAAAAGGTATGATTTCGATTCTCAACGTGCCTGCGCTGACATCAAGCGGCGGGGGCAGAACTGATGCGACACAATGGGGACGTGATTGGTGCTCCAATCTGATGATGATCTTGATTGAGAAGTGTGATCTTAGTTGAGATATTGATCTCGGTTGAGATGTTGAAATTGGATGAGGGCAAAACTTGTTTATTTTTGGTTTCTGATGAGATGATACTAGGATCTTGATGTTCTTGAACTAGCAAGTCATGATCACTGCTAGTAATGTGATCTTTGTTGAGATGTTGGACCAGGATGAGATAGAACATGATGGTTCTTGATTCTTGATGAGTGGACATATGAGTCCTTATTTCTTGGCGCCGACAAGTCACAATCTCGGTCGGAGGAGTACATGTATAGGTTCCATCACCTCAGTTTGCCGAGGTAATAGAACCTAGGGGGTAGTTGTGTGGACATATTTTTGGGTAGTCCACGTGGCCGAGGTTGTTAGCCAAGGTGCCACGTGGGCGGACCATGAGACCGAGATATGGTGCGATAATACCGGAATCTGAGATATTTGGATAGAGGACTAGAGTCCTAGATAACATCAAACTACCTATTTGGATAGAGATGGGACTCTTGAGAAAGTTCATCTTAATCTGAATAGTGTGATTTGTGATAGATGTTATCCTTGTAAAGGATAGAGTCCCATGAAGTAAGACTTCTAGGGGAAGTTGGGCACTGACCACTATAAAAGTGAGGCACCCCTATGGGTCTAAAGTATGCTTTTTATATTATTTCTTGTGAGTTAAACACTATTGGTTATCTCTGAGAGATATTTGTTTACTGACTTGATCGTCAGACTGCCCCTGGGTGGACAAACCACCGCGCTATTCTCATCTTCTTGTGTAGGTTGTTGGGCTTAATCTACTCTGTCGATGCTCTCCAGCTGAGTTTCCCGTTTGGTTGTGTGGTCGGAAATCAACACCCATACATAATATTCTAAAATATCTAATAATTTTTCCAAAACCCCATGTTGAATATGCTTTGGTATTAATTTCTAATATTAATTGATAAATTAAGGAATGGCACGATGTAGGATCATGCAATATATGTTTGGGCCAATTGCAAACCTGAAAGTGTGACTGGCACGATAGCCAGGTTGTAAGCCTGGGCTATATATTTTGGCAAAAACAAGTAGTCAATCAACGTTCTAGGATTTTCCTAGCTACATTAACCAAAAAACCCCCTTACCCATGGTTCAAGTTCTCTCTCTCTCTCTCTCTCTCTCTCTCTCTCTCTCTCTCTCTCTCTCTCTCTCTCTCTCTCTCTGTGTGCAAGTATTGCTTGTGAATTGTGATAAGTTCTTTATTTGTTCTAATTCAAAAAATATATATTTGTTAAAAAGAGCTAATGTAGAAATGGATATTTATGCAAAGAATATATTTATTTTTGCGATGACTCTTTTTTACAAATAATTTTCTTTTATAAGATTTATTACTTTATATAGTTTTTTTTTAAGGTTCAATTATTTTTGTATGGAACTTTTATTTATGTTTTGATAGAAATGGAAACATTAGACTGAAATACATTAAATTTTAAAATTTGAATTTGAGAAGGAAAATAAAAGGGAAAAAAATATTCACTACAACATATAAGAGTTTTAGAGACTAAATTTTTTGATCTCTAAAAGTGAAAATTTTGTTGCAAAAGACATATAGGGACCAATTTCTATCGTCGTGAGGATATTCGCGAAAAGGTCGTCTCGAATAGTCAAAAATAAGACTTTTAGTGACAAAATTTTGAAAATGTCACTAATAAACACATCTTTAGGGACAAAATAATTTGGTCTCAAAATGGTTTATTTTTTTAAACAAAAAATTTGGTCCCAAAAAGATAATAATTCATCACTAATGTCTAATTTTCGTTGCTAAAAATATAATAACGATACTTTTCACAATAAAAATATTTGGTGTTCAAAAAAATAATTTGAAAATTTAATGCTTACATAATTTAGTTCCTTGTTTTAAGAAGTTATCTATTAGTGTTGTTTTCAAAAGTTATTTACAAAATGATAAAAAAAGATTATGATTTCACATATTAATTTTCATAAAAAAAATTCATTAATTTAAAAATATTTTTTTACTCACACATTGACAAGTAATTTCTCCTTGTTTTAATCCCCTCTCTCTCTCTATCTATGACATGAGTGTCTAAAATTGGTGTAAAGGTGGTGTGTTTATCTTTATTCGTATTAGATTTATTGGGCTTCTATGGATTCGTGTTTTCTACTGTATTTTTTATTGCTATTGGTTGTGAAATTAAGATCGCTTGTGTATTATATTTTTTTTTTTCAAATCATTTTGTGCTTTCATTCTATGTAATTCTTATAACCGACCACTTTCATTTACGTTTTGAAGAAAAGGGCGTGAAAATTCATTGGCTTTGATTGAGGGATCCAACTTTGCCAAACATCTTTCCTTTGTTGGAGCAAAAAAAAAAAAACGGTGAGTCATTACATACATGAAGATGTGATGGTTGAGATTCTTGTAAAATTCAAATCTTTATTGCGATTTAAGTGCGTCCTTACCAGTCAACTTAAATTTTATTTTAAAATATTATTAAAAAATTCATTTCATATTTTAAGAATCACTTTTTTTATCTACTTTCCTCAACAAACTTCTTACTTTATCTCTATTCTATTAACAAACTCTCTATTTTTTTTCTCTATTCTATTAAAATATAATTTTTAATTATAAATTTAAAAAAAAATAAAAATCATAAATGTGTATTGCAATCCCTAAACAAAGCAAAGCAAAATATGTATATATATAAGGGAACTATAGTGACTCCCTACAAATAGGGAGGCACAGTAACAATTCTTATTTTAGAAAAGTGTTTAAGGGTGCTGATGGAAGTATATAGGGAGCTATTAATCTCTTAAAATAGGTAAGGATAGGGTTAGGGGTTCGGCTTGTGATACTCTTAAAAACACTATTTTGCTTTATATATGGATATATAGATAGATTGATTGACAGATTTTCTATAAAGTACCTATTAATTTTCTATTAGGATAATTAATTTTATTTTAAATAAAACAATTCGATTGACTTTTTTTTTTAATTTTATATTTCTCTTACACCCACGTGACATTTAAGAGAGTCAACATTTAAAAAAAAAAATATTTCCATTGTTAACTCTGTTAGTGTTTTTTTCTTTAATTTAATGAGGTCATTGCTAAAACCAAATATTGTTATAGTTTACAAGAACATTGCTAAACTTTATGCAATATCAATTGGATTCTAATTTTTAAGTCACTATTAATTTTTTGATGTATTACAAATAGATGTAGAGGTCGCCGACCGCCGGTTTCTATTTTCTTTTGTAGTTATGGCTATGTCGGGTTTTGATGTGATTTTGGATATGGACTGGTTACCTTCATACCGGGCTGTTATTGATTGTTACCGCCAGAGGGTCACTGTATGTACCTTGAGCGGGGATTGTTTCCATTTCTTGGGGGATCGGGTTGGTAGTGTTTTGCCACCAGTGTATGTTCTGCGAGGACAGAGTGAGCTTAGTTGTCTTCTCACTAGCTGTATGAGTAGTGAGTGTGATGAGACCCAGACTGTATTGCCGAGAGTGGTTTGTGAGTACTCGGACGTCTTTTCCGAGGATCTTGTTAGTTTGCCACCCCATCGAGAGGTGGAGTTTTCTATTGATTTAGTGCCCAGCACAACGCCGATTTCCATGGCACCTTACCGTTTTGCCCCAGCCGAGTTGAGTGAGTTGAATATTCAACTCCAGGAATTGCTAAATAAGGGCTTTATTCGCCCTAGTACTTCACCGTGGGGAGCACCGGCCCTCTTTGATAAGAAGAAAGATGGGGCTTTGAGACTTTGCATTGATTACCTGAAATTGAATCGGGCTACGGTTAAGAACAAGTACCCTATGCCCCGTATAGATGATTTGTTTGACCAGTTGAAAGGGTCCCGTTGTTTCTCTAAGATAGACTTGAGATCGGGTTACCATCAGTTGAGGGTTAGGGAGGAAGATATTCCGAAGACGGCATTCCATGCGCGGTATAGCCACTATGAGTTTCGGGTGATGCCTTTTGGGCTCACCAATGCACAGGCAGTGTTTATGGATTTGATGAACTGGATATTTCGGGAATTCTTAGATCGTTTTGTAGTCGTTTTCGTGGACGACATTCTGATTTATTCACCTTCTGAGGAGGGGCACGAGGAACACTTGAGAGTGGTGCTTGAGTGGCTTAGAGCCCATAGGCTATATGCCAAGTTTGGGAAGTGTGAGTTTTGGCTAACAGAGGTTAAGTTCTTAGGCCATGTAGTCTCCGAGGAAGGGGTGTCTGTTGATACATCCAAGATTGAGGCAGTGCAAGATTGGGCACAGCCTAAGAATGTTTTTGAGATCCGCAGTTTTCTGGGATTAGCAGGGTATTACCGCCGGTTTGTGAAAGATTTCTCCAGGCTAGCTTCACCATTGACTAGATTGACGCAGAAAGGGGTCAAGTTTGTATGGAGGGAGACTTGTGAAAAGTCGTTCCAAGAGCTGAAAGTTAGACTAACCACCGCTCCAGTTTTGATTATTCCGGACAGAGGTTTGGGCTATGCGGTTTATTGTGACTCCTCACGAGAGGGTCTGGGTTGTGTGTTGATGCAAGAGGGGAAAGTGGTAGCCTATGGCTCGCGACAGTTGAAAATACACGAGAGGAATTACCCTACACATGACCTAGAGTTAGTAGCTGTGATTTTTGCCTTGAAGATTTGGAGGCACTACCTGCATGGTGAGAGATTCGAGGTGTTCTTGGATCATAAGAGTCTGAAACATCTGTTTACACAGAGGGATTTGAATCTAAGGCAGAGAATGTGGATGGAGTTCATTGAGGATTACGATTTCGAATTGCACTATCACCCGAGAAAGGCCAATGTTGTGGCCGATGCCCTTAGTAGGAAATCCATTAGTGATGTAGCCCGTATAGCCATCCGGGACTGGGAAATGTTGGGGGCACTTGGCAAGTTTGATTTACTTTTGGGTGAATCTGTTGAGGCTACGGCCTTGTTTTCTGTAGTTGCGCAGCCTACACTTGTGAATCGAGTGTTAGAGGCACAGAGAGGTGACCTTAAGGTAGAATCCCTCTGGGAAAACATCTCCAGTGGGAAGGGTGGAAAGGGTTTAACTATGTATCCCGACCTGAGTGTGAGATACCAAGACCGTTTGTTTCTGCCAGAGTCTTGCCGAGAGGAGGTACTTTGAGAGTTTCACCATTCACGCCTTGCGGTGCATCCGGGAGACACTAAGATGTATCATAATTTGGGTCGCCAGTTTTGGTGGCGGGGTATGACGAAAGATGTGGTTGTTTTTGTGTCTAAGTGTTTTACTTGTCAACAAGTGAAGGCCGAATATCAGAGGCCAGCGGGTTTGTTGCAACCCTTGCCTATAGCTGAGTAGAAGTGGGAGCATGTCACGATGGACTTCATTGTAGGTCTTCTAAGGACTCAGTGAGGTAGTGATGCTAACTTGGGTGGTTGTAGACTGGTTGACTAAGTCAGCGCACTTCATCCCTATGAGCGTGAGAGATTCGGTAGACCATGTTGCCGACTTGTACGTTCGGGACATAGTGAGGTTACACGGGGTCCCTGTGTCGATTGCCTCAGATAGAGATCCTCGTTTTACTGCTAGGTTGTGGCAGAGTTTGCAGAGTGCCTTGGGCACTAAGTTGACCTTTAGTACGGCTTATCACCCTCAGAATGACGGGCAGTCCGAGCGTACTATTCAGATCCTTGAGGATATGCTTCGAGGGTATGTCCTTGACTTCAGTGGGTTGTGGGAGAGGCACTTGCCCTTAGTGGAATTTGTCTCCAACAACAGTTTCCAATCGAGTATTGGCATGGCACCGTTTGAGGCCTTGTATGGCTGACCGTGTAGGTGTCCAGTGTGTTGGGCTGAGGTGGGTGATGCACTTTTGTTGGGCCCAGAGTTGGTTCGGTAGACGACGGAGAAAGTTGGGCTTATCCGTAAGAGACTTATTACAGCCTAGAGTCGTCAGAAGAGTTATGCCGACCGTAGGAGGAGGCCTTTGGTATTTGGGGTGGGTGATCATGTTTTCTTGAAAATATCACCTAGGTAGGGATTGATGAGGTTTGGTAAGAGTGGAAAGTTGTCCCCTCGATTTTTGGCCCTTTTGAGGTCCTTGAGCAGATTGGAGAGGTTGCCTACCGTTTAGCTTTACCGCCGCAGTTGTCCAGAACACATGACGTGTTTCATGTTTGTATGCTTCGGAAATACGAGCCGAATCCGTCACATGTATTGGATTGGACTGACTTAGAGGTTGATGAGGATATCTCGTATGAGAGACCGGTGCGGGTCTTGGATAGACGGGATCAGGTCTTGCGAGGCAAGACGATACCCTTGGTAAAAGTTTTGTGGAAACACCACGGGGTTGAGGAAGCCACTTGGGAACGTGAGTTGGATGTCCGTGATAAATATCTAGACTTGTTTAATAATGTTTAACCATGTATTGGAGGTTTTGTTTTGTTGATAAACTTTAAGAACATTGAATATGTCTTAAGCAGTAAAACATCGTATATGTTTTGGTTTATGGGAATATTGTAATGGTTGGTTATGCCTTGAAAATGGAAGATAATTTAGCATTATATATGTTAAATGTGCTATAGAAATGCAAATATATTATTAACATTGAATATGTTATGAAATGGTGGAATATGATATTGGAAATTTTTGAATTTCAAGGAAAGGCATGTTGTTAATGCATATTGAATTATTTTGTGAATTGCCTCTTGAATAGAGATAGGATGACCGGTAATGGGTCGAGATGTTTGTTATTGAATTATAATGTGTTGAGAATTGAGAAATCATGTTTTTGAAACTTATTCACCTAATTTCGGGGACGAAATTCTTTAAGGGGGGGAGGTTATAGCGATCCCGATTTTCCCTTATTTGTTTAAACTGTATTCCGGGCTCGGGTCCGTGGGTGTTGGTTGTTGTCTTATTCTCATTCCCATCCTTTAGTCTTGTATTTGAGTCTTGGGTTGTGTTGGGCAGGTTTGAAATAGGTTGGTTGTGTTTGGAAACCAAGAGTTGATGCCCAGATTTGGGCCTCCACGCTCGAGCGGGCCCTTTGCTTTTGTTCCTGCGCTCGAGCTTGCATTTTGACGCTCGAGCGTGATTATTCAACCCTCAGTACTTTTCGCTACAGGTCATCGGATGCTCGAGCGTCCACTTTCACGCTCGAGCGGGGACCTTCGGCTGCAGAACTTCTAGAAGTACGCATTCGTTGCTCGAGCGGTGTTTTTCATGCTCGAGCGTGAGTCTGTGCTTGACGCTCGAGCGGTGCATTCCACGCTCGAGCGGACTGTGTATTATATCAGTCCGAATTTTAGTTTTTTGGATCACTTTTTCGGGCCACTCTCTCTCTCTCTCTAGCTTTTCAAAACCCAAACTTGAGAGCTTCTCACTCTAGACTTCATTTTCTCTCTAAGAAATCATCTACTGTTAGTGATTTTCTACCCTAGTCCCTTTGTAAAAAGTGTGGAGCTTGGTGTGGGCTACATTTTGATCCGAAAATCTTTGGGTTTGGAGCGCCTTCGAATTTCTTCATCTTCTCCATTGAGCTCCGAAATTTGAGGTGGGATAACCTACTCTATTCTATGAGTTTTAACATAAATTTTGGTCATTTTGATTAGATGGTGTTGCTTAGTCATTTTGGGAAAAGTTAGGGTTTGATGTGTAATTAATAAAAGGGGGTTTTCAAATGTTAAACTCCATGTGTATGTGAGACCTTGGAAAACGGGATTATTGTTGTTAAATTGATGAAATTGAACCTTCGGGTTGATAATGGAAAAAGGAAAAAAAATGCCTTAATTATGTTGAATAATTAATTTGGGGAAATATGAAATTGGGTTGGAAATCATTAAATTGGATGGAATTGTAATTGAATGGTGTGGTTGGATTAATTTATCACCCACTTATGAAATTGTTGATTATTTATCTATTTCGATAAATTTATTATCTGTTTAGAAATAATTGCTTTGGGCTATCGGTGGAGGATAGTCATGATTGTTGTAGACATTGTATGATGATTAGGAAAAATTGAAACTAATCACATTGAATATGTCATTGAATATGAGGGTTGGAATAATACAGCAAATGTGTGTATTGATTGATCATTGTATATGATAAGTGTTTAAATACATTGTATATGTATATTGTTTGGGAGGAGATAGGGGATGTACTCCATGGTTTGAGAGTTGATAGGGGATGGACTCTCAAACCTGTTTGGGAGGAGATATGGGATGGACTCCACTGATACAGCAAATCTGTGTATCATTTGAAATATGGAAGTGTTGAAGTATGAAAGTGTTTTAATATGAGTTATATTCTCATGTGAATTGTGAAGTATGTTATAGTCTCATTGCATTGTTTGGCCAGGTTCTGAGCCATAATTATGAATCGAAACGGTATAAGTGAAGGAAACTAAAATAAAAAATAGATGTACATGATGTTGAATTGAAACGTGTTGTAAGTTGGTTTATAAGTGTCAACCATATATCAAATGTTGTTGTTTTAGTTATTTCTCATACTTGGTTTAGTATATCTCTACTGAGCATTGGCTCACCCTATATGGGACATCATTTTTAGGTTCAGGTGATATGCCACCTCCAAGGATGTAGCTAGGAAGGTTGTAGGAGCTGAAGGCTTACTTTTGCGACTATTTTGTGTATTGCATGTATATCAAGCCAGGGGCTTATTTTGTGTAAAGAGTTAGAACTCCATTTGTGTTGAACCCAAGTGTTAACTTGGAAAGTTGTAAGGCTATAGGACATTTACTTTTGTTGTCAACATGCAATATCTCTTATAAGAATACTCTGGTGTTGGAAATATGATATCTCTTTCTTGTATCATGAATGTATGATTATGGATTTATTTTGTGGGCATTACAACTTGGCATCAGAGCGTACCAGGTTTGAATACTTTGGGTACATGGGAAGTGGTTAGTACCACAGTGGGTTTGTCTCGCTTGTTAGAAACTTAGATGTAATGTTATGTGTTTATTTGATAACATGTTTATGTGACTATATGGGTATGGAATTTAGTTCTAGGATGTTGATTGGATCATTGGGTTTCTGGGAGTCCTGTTGGAAAAGCACTTGATCACTGCCGTTTCTAACTGGAACTCTAGCAACGCCTCGGGACTATCATTATCCGGAAATGAAATTTGTAAGTGATTACGTGATTATGTGCTTACGTGGAGTGACTTACAGTTGTCCATTGCATTAGGACGTGAGTGTTATAGCTTCGGCACACTTGTGAATGTGCTAATGTCTTCGTTACCTTTATTAGGATGTCAAGACGAGGACGTGGTGGTAGGCGAGGTAGGCCTATAAGGCAGGAGATGCCTATACTGGATGAGATTCCGGCACAGCAGGAGGGTGTTGGTCAGGCCAATGTAGCTGAGCCAGTAGGTCAGTAGGCCATGGGCACCTTAGCCCATGAGATGGCAGGAGCATTGAGGGAATCCATGGACATTCTCAGAGCTGAGAATCAAGTCCAGGCTCATGGCCTACTTTTCTGAAGAGGGAGTTTTTTTGGTCTAACTCGGACGAGTTTTTGGGGGATCCCAAAAAGCCACTTAAGGCTGATGAGTGGCTTGAGCAGATGACGAAGACGTTTGAGATGCTTGGCATCGAAGACAGGGCTTTAAAGGTGACCTTGGCGTCCTTCCAGCTAAAGGGAGACGCGAGTCAGTGGTGGAAGTTTATTCGGGGTCGTATTGGAGGCACTTAGGAGGCGTTCGTTGGTGCCTTTTAGGAGAAGTTTCTGTCTCCCGCTGTCAGGGAGAAGTTGAGGGATCAATTCTGTCAGCTCAAGCAGCTGAGTTCATCGGTTGCCAAGTTTGAGGCCGCATTTACTAGCTCGTCTAGGTTTGCACCTGAGCTAGTGGCATCTGAGGAACGCCGTTGTCTGGACTTCGAAAGGAAGTTGAGGCACGGACTCAAGGTTAGGGCTGCTGGGTCCATGACTCGGGAGTATGGACGCCTTGTGGATGCCGCAGCACATCTTGAGATTATCATGTATGAGGAGGAGGAAAGGTTAAGGGGCTCGAAGAGGAGTCAGGATGGCTAGGGGGACGGTAGGAGGTAGAGGGGTTCTAACCCTTAGCGGTCCCAAGGTGCTTTTGTGAGATCTACCTTTCCAGTGCCGGGTTCAGGTTCGGGGAGAAGCAGTCAGGGAGACGTTACTTGTTACAAATGTGCTAAGTTAGGCCACAAGTCTCTAGCTTGCCCGCAGAAGGGAGGAGGGTAGAAAGTAGCTTCATTTTCGGATCGTCCTCAGAGCCAGAGTCAGGGTAGAGGTCAGCCAATTTCTTGTTACCAGTGTGGTCAGGCGGGGCACCTGAAGAGGTTTTGCCCGAAGTCGAGTGGCACGTCTGGTGAATCTGGTTCGAGGCAGACTTAGAGCCATTAGCCAGCTCAGTCAGTTCAAGCCTCGAGGGCCAATCAGGGGGCCTCATCGTCTCAACCTGTACAGCAGACTTTTGCTCCGAGAGGTGAGCAGGTAGATTAGGGGCCTACAGGGTGCGTGTATGCTGTTACCGCGCAGGATCTTGTATCGGCTCCATCTGTTGTGAGAGGTACCTTTTTGTTTTGCAACTCAGTTGCTAATGTGTTGATTGATACGGGTGCATCTCATTCCTTTATATCTGCTGCATTTGCATCTGTTTTGGGTTGGAGTTGTCACAGTTAGCATCTCCTATTTGTTTTGTATCACCTGTTAGGGGTGAATTGATTTTGAAACAAGGGTGTAGAGGTTGTGATATAGAGGTCGCCGACCGCCGGCTTCCAATTTCTTTTGTAGTTATGGCTATGTCGGGTTTTGATGTGATTTTGGATATGGACTGGTTATCGTCATACCGGGCTGTTATTGATTGTTACCGCCAGAGGGCCACTGCATGTACCTTGAGCGGGGATTGTTTCCATTTCTTGGGGGAGCGGGTTGGTAGTGTTTTGCCACCAGTGTATGATCCACAAGGGTGGAGTGAGCTTAGTTGTCTTCTCACTAGCTGTATGAGTAGTGAGTGTGATGAGATCCAGACTGTATTGCCGAGAGTGGTTTGTGAGTACTCGGACGTCTTTCCCGAGGATCTTGTTAGTTTGCCACTCCATCGAGAGGTGGAGTTTTCTATTGATTTAGTGCCCGACACAGTGCCGATTTCCATGGCACCTTACCATTTTGCCCCAGCCGACTTGTGTGAGTTGAAGATTCAACTCAAGGAATTGCTAGATAAGGGCTTTATTCGCCCTAGTACTTCGCCGTGGGGAGCACCGGCCCTCTTTGCTAAGAAGAAAGATGGGGCTTTAAGACTTTGCATTGATTACCGGAAATTGAATCGGGCTACGGTTAAGAACAAGTACCCTATGCCCCGTATAGATGATTTGTTTGACCAGTTGAAAGGGTCCTGTTGTTTCTCTAAGATAGACTTGAGATCGGGTTACCATCAGTTGAGGGTCAGGGAGGAAGATGTTCCGAAGACAGCATTCCGTACGTTGTATGGCCACTACAAGTTTCTAGTGATGCCTTTTGGGCTCACCAATGCACTGGCAGTGCTTATGGATTTGATGAACCGGATATTCCGGGAATTCTTAGATCGCTTTGTAGTCATTTTCGTGGATGACATCCTGATTTATTCACTTTCTGAGGAGGAGCACGAGGAACACTTAAGAGTGGTGCTTGAGTTGCTTAGAGCCCATAGGCTGTTAGCCAAGTTTGGGAAGTGTGAGTTTTGGCTAACGGAGGTTAAGTTCTTAGGCCATGTAGTCTCCGGGGAAGGGGTGTCTGTTGATACATCCAAGATTGAGGCAGTGCAAGATTGGGCACAGCCCAAGAATGTTTTTGAGATCCGCAGTTTTCTGGGATTAGCGGGGTATTACCGCCGGTTTGTGAAAGATTTCTCCAAGCTAGCTTCACCATTGACTAGATTGACGCGGAAAGGGGTCAAGTTTGTATGGAGTGAGACTTGTGAAAAGTCATTCCAAGAGTTGAAAGTTAGACTTACCACCGCTCCGATTTTGATTATTCCGGACAGAGGTTTGGGCTATACGGTTTATTGTAATGCCTCACGAGAGGGTCTGGGTTGTGTGTTGATGCAAGAGGGGAAAGTGGCAGCCTATGGCTCGCGACAGTTGAAAATACATGAGAGGAATTACCCTACACATGACTTAGAATTAGCAGCCGTGATTTTTGCCTTGAAGATTTGGAGGCACTACCTCTATGGTGAGATATTCAAGGTGTTCTCAGATCATAAGCGTCTGAAATATCTGTTTACACAGAGGGATTTGAATCTGAGGCAGAGAAGGTGGATGGAGTTCATTGAGGATTACGATTTCGACTTGCACTATCACCCGAGAAAGGCCAATGTTGTGGCCGATGCCCATAGTAAGAAATCCATTAGTGATGTAGCTCGTATAGCCATCCGGGAGTGGGAAATGTTGGGGGCACTTGGCGAGTTTGATTTGCTTTTTGGTGAATCTGTTGAGGCTGTGGCCTTGTTTTCCGTAGTTGCGCAGCTTACACTTGTGAATCGAGTGTTAGAGGCATAAAGAGGTGACCTTGAGGTAGAATCCCTCTGGGAAAAGATCTCCAGTGGGAAAGCTAAGAAGGGTTTGACTGTGTATCCCGACCTGAGTATGAGATACCGAGACCGTTTGTTTGTGCTGGAGTCTTACCGAGAGGAGGTACTCCGAGAGTTTCACCATTCACACCTTGCGGTGCATCCGGGAGGCACTAAGATGTATCATGATTTAGGTTGCCAGTTTTGGTGGCTGGGTATGAAGAAAGATGTGGTTCTTTTTGTGTCTAAGTGCCTTATTTGTCAGCAAGTGAAGGCCGAACAACGCAACCCTTGCCTATTGCCGAGTGGAAGTGAGAGCATGTTACAATGGACTTCGTTCTAGGTCTTCCGAGGACTCAACGAGGTAGTGATGCTATTTGGGTGGTTGTAGACCGGTTGACTAAGTCAGGGCACTTCATCCCTATGCGCGTGAGACATTCGGTAGACCATCATGCTGACTTGTATGTTCGGGACATAGTGAGGTTGCACGGGGTCCCAGTGTCGATTGTCACAGATAGAGATCCTCGTTTTACTGCTAGGTTGTGACGAAGTTTGCAGAGTGCCTTGGGCACTAAGTTGATCTTTAGCACAGCTTATCATCCTCAGACTGACGGGCAGTCCGAGCGTACTATTCAGATCCTTGAGGATATGCTTCGATGCTGTGTCCTTGACTTCAGTGGGTCATGGGAGAGGCACTTGCCCTTGGCGGAATTTGCCTACAACAACAGTTTCCAATCGAGTATTGGCATGGCACCGTTTAAGGCCTTGTATGGCCAACCATGTAGGTCTCCAGTGTGTTGGGCCGAGGTGGGCGATGCACCTTTGTTGGACCCGGAGTTGGTTCAGGAGATGGCGGAGAAAGTTGAGCTTATCCGTAAGAGACTCATTACAGCCCAGAGTCGCCAGAAGAGTTATGCCGACCGTAGGAGGAGGCCTTTGGTATTTGGGGTGGGTGATCATGTTTTCTTGAAAATATCACCTAGGCGGGAATTGATGAGGTTTGGTAAGAGTGGAAAGTTGTCCTCTCGATTATTGGCCATTTTGAGGTCCTTGAGCGGATTGGAGAGGTTGCCTACTGTTTAGCTTTACCGCCGCAGTTGTCCAGAGCACATGACGTGTTTCATGTTAGTATGCTTCGGAAATACGAGCCGGATCCGTCACATGTATTGGATTAGACCGACTTAGAGGTTGATGAGGATATCTCGTATGAGGAGAGACCGGTGTGGGTCTTGCGAGGCAAGACGATACCCTTGGTAAAAGTTTTGTGGAAACATCACAAGGTTGAGGAAGCCACTTGGGAATGTGAGTTGGATGTCCGTGAGAAATATCCAGACTTGTTTAATAATGTTTAACCATGTATTGGAGGTTTTGTTTTGTTCATAAACTTTAAGAATATTGAATATGTCTTAAGCAGTAAATAGCATAACCGAAACAGTAATAGAAGTAATTTCAGTTTCCTTAGAAATCCATTATGCAATAATGCACATAAGTTTCCCATGGCTTGATTACAAATTAATACAGGTGTCTCGCGTACAACTAAATAATAATAATAATAACAATTATTAACTGACCCCGCATATATCATTACCATATGCTTAATAAGGGCAGAATAACCCACATTCTAACATGAGTCACATAATAATGTTAAACATTTGCATGCATGTCATAGATTCTTAACGACCTCGGGTCCACATGTAACATAATGGAATAATCTCCGTTTCATACAGATACTTGGTTTAAAGATAACCATAATTCTATTTATTCATTAAGAAACGACGTAGTTTGCTTATAGATCATAGAGAATTATTACTCGTTATTGATACAACAGAGTCATTTCAAAGTCATACCGACGTATGCCAATCTTTCAACGTTCACCTTGACTTTCAATCATAATAAATGTTCGTGTAACACTTACAAGAAACAGAGCGTTAGTGATAATAATTATCAATGGTAAATAAAATGTACATCGTCGTACTATTACTCACAGTGTGTTGGTGGAACATTTATTCCTCCCGAAGCGTGTCCTACACATAAATGAAATCACACATTAATTCTCTAAATCATTTCCCCTAATTTCCTTTCTCATTTTAACATGATTCACAATGCTCCTAATAAAGTTCATTCGCAAATTTTTAACATTATTTCAAAACATCTCAAAAATCCAATTAAACTTGTACACGTATAATTCAACCCACCAATTCCATGATTCTATTTTCAATTTGGGCAAAATCATTATTTATCATCGCAAATTAACCTAGGGTTTCAAGAAAAATAAAGTTTTCCATAAAAATTCAAACTTCTCATTCCATTACCTTACATCCCAATTTTCTCCTTGATCATACATCTAAGGGTCATACTTCATCACCTTAACCCATCAATTGAACCCTCAATGCTTCAAACTCGAAATTCCCAAATCTCATAATTACTCTATATGCTCAAAATGAAAATCCGTACATTTATACAATGAAAATACTACAAATCTATCTCTTGATGTAAGTATTGAAGAAAACTAGAACCCCAACCTCAATAATCAAGCAAATGAGTGAGCTTGAGAAGAAGCCTTCGCAAATCCGAGTTCCAATCGGGTAAAAACATTGATCTTCTCTTATTCTCCATTCTTGATGCAAAAACCATGGTGGATTGTTGATCATAGTAGAGGAAATCAAGGTTTTGGGGCTAGGGTTTCGGACTAAGAATGAGAGGAAATAAGAGGGGAAAAGAAAAATGTGAGAAAAGATCTAAAATCCCGTTTTACCTGCTCCCAGCATAGATTCCAAAACTTCAAACATGCATAACTCTCTCATCCAGACTTCGTTTTAGGTCGTTCTTGTATGTAAATTGAAGCCCCGGAAATAAGCTTTCCAATGGTTCTAACCTCACATCCAAATTCAAAGTGTGGAAAAAGAAAAAAGCAAAAGGGTGACTACTGAACGTAAACGAATTGTTCGAATTAAAGTTTTTGGTCCAATCTTACTTTGCCATCCAATTACCATCTCTATCAATACTCCAAAATAAAATAGGAAGCTTCCAAATACACTACTACAATGTCAAGGGTAATCTTACTTTTCACGCTCGAGCACCTCTTTCCCCCGCTCGAGCGCGCACAAACCGATAAAGCAGTCCGCTCGAGTGTCAACTCCTCCGCTCGAGCGGAGATTCACAACTCCCAGAATCTCAGGCCGTCTACAAGATTGCCGGGAACCTCAAAAGTCCGCTCGAGCGTCAACTCCTCCGCTCGAGCGGAGGGAAAAATTCTGGGTCGTCACACCCTTCCCTCCTTAAGAAATTTCGTCCTCGAAATTGAAGAAAACCAAATAGAAGACAGTTCAAACATAAACGGAAACACACCCTGTAATGTTCCAAAACTCAATTTCAAAGACAGTTCACATTGTACGGTCCAACACCAAAATTTTCGATTGCACTTCAATTAACGGTATCACCAACTCTTTATTCCATTTGACACTTTAAAAAAAAGAACCGTGAAGGCCATTATACAATTCCTACTTAACTTCAAGAGAGGCCAATCAAACATACCTTAAGCTTCAGGATCTCTACACCCTTTTCACTTTCTCATTGCTCCCTAGAAGATCTATGCTCTTCTTTTCAACCCTTATTTCTTTTCATACGTAAGAAGACTAGGTATATATATAGATAGTCATATATAAAAGCATATAGGACAAAATCCAACCGTTTAATCATTCTGAAATTGAAATCTCGTAAACATACTTAAGATTACATAAAAATTATGCTGAGCACAGATACATAATCAATTTTAGATAATTAAACCTTTAAGGTTTCCAATTTCTTATTCAATTATTCTAAGTGTAACAGATACGTTTCTTGTTAAACAAATAGACATCCTTAAACATGGTTTCACTACTTAACCGTAATTGCTCAGGGAATTTCACCGTAAACATTTAAAAGCACAAAACATAATAGTTGACATTCCCTTAAACGCATAATTTATAAATTCCCACAGCATGAATTGAGTTTAATCATAATGAAAGTACTCTCCACTAAGTCTCTAACTAGATCGGCCCAGCGTTAATAGTTCAAATGCAATTTTGATTAGGGAGTACACGTTCAAACTTATCTTGTTAAGTAATTCCTTAGGTGAATTTTATAATGCAATTTACTCGGTGGTACATGACCATTACGGTTACATATAGTTCCCAAAATAACTTAATTACGTGGTTAGATTAAAATCCGATTATGCATCATTGAAGCAGATCTTAGAACCTACCAAATAAGGTTCTGCCTAAGAGGCACGATATATTCCATTCCAGTAGTCACCAATACAGTGACAAAATTTCAAGTCATATTCCATTTCTGAAATCATATCAAAATCATATCGTTATGTGGATTTAAAACCACATTTACTAATTCTTGACAAGATTTGACCGGTGGGAAGAAGAATCGCCCATTATAGACACCTGATCATGCCGTCATAAGTTCAAATCTAAGTAATAAATACGACTATCAAAAACAAGGCCAGAAATCGAATTCAAAATCTTACTTGATTAATCAATCATAACCGTAAGGTATAACATTTCCCTTTACTAGCACTTTTTCTTATCATAGCACAAATTAGTTTGGACCCCCCTTCTTTTTTTTCCACTATTCAAATGATTCTTCCTTTTCTTATTGGAAGACACGAGGTCAATCACAGGGTTTCGTATTCGCAACTTGTAATTATAGTGGGTCAGCAAACGGTCATACAGAAATTAGAGACCAGTCATTTGGCTCAATCAGTTAACATAAATAGAGTTTCCAGTTATTCCTCGTACGTAGATTCTACCAGGTCCGTTCATAGGATCATAAATCTCATTAAGTATACAGTAACCATAAGAATCATATCCTTCCAGACTCCATAATATCAAACAACATATGCAATAGTATAGCAAAGGAGTAATTTGATCTCGTAACATCAAAGTTCGTAATTCTTGGTAAGACGTAATTCTTGGTAAGATTAATTCAATGTGGTAGTGAGTCAACTTGTAATCCCATAGTGAGTATTGTATAAAGTTGTCTAAACATGCAAGAGATGGTAAATGCCCAATACGTATCGCTAACCCATTAGCAAAATGGAATATTCCCATGTCCATTTGTTTTCACCAAAATCCACGATATCATGCAGAACAGTTCACATCATAACTTACATGTAGGTGATATAGGACAATGTCACAATATCTAACATTTGCATAGTTACACAGAAATATTTCACAGGAATGATTTCTCAATCTTAAGTCACTTAATATACAAAGACAGGATTTGAATTCTTGCGGTAACTTATCTATTTACCAATCATTTAGTTTGACTTCGAAGTAGTCAATAACTGCCCCCCCCCCTTTTTTCTCTCATGTAAGTAGACACGTGATGTGGGTGAGGTCCTTCATATCATTCAATTATTTCTTACAAGAAATCCTGATCGCAAATTATAGAATACACATAAACAACCCAGATTATAGACTTCAGGTCACAGATCACAGATTCCATAAACAAATCCCGATTACACATAAACGAAACGGATAAATAGAAACATATTCATACATATTCTTAATCTTGATCATAACCCACCCGTACAAGACCGTCGATGGCAAGAGATATCTTGTAACATACTTAAACCACGGTATCATTACCCCCAGGCAAGGGCCATAAGACCACGGTATTATTACCCCCGGGTAAGGGCCTTGTACTAAGGATGCCATGAATACTTTTATATATATGGATCATAATTCCTTAATTCATAATGTAACATATCAGGAAATAAAGCATTTCTTGTTATGTCATGTCATTATCGTGCGCTTAACAAAATAGAGTAATTCACATTCTTATGTAGGTCACTGTATACATAACAGTACCATGACAAGGAAGACATAACTATATCATAATTAAATATTCCATACGTCGTATTTAAGCAATTCATCTAAATAAAAGATAGGCAACTATCAGTTCAAAAACAGATAACAACCAAAAATTGCATGTGAATTACTTACCAATCATTTTCCCCCTTTCCATTTTGTCTAACCAACCCGAGGTGATCTTCTTTCCTTATTCCCGCTATGCTCTACACAACAATCAATCACAATATATACACAAGGAATGTACAATAGGCATGGATCATACTCGTTAGCGTGAATAGATTACATTTAACGTTGCTATCAGCCTTTTCTTATGCACTAAGGATGTCATGCATGGAGCCTAAGTTTTTTTCTAGACATCCTATAGCTCAATGGATTCGTGTGTGAGATAGCAACTCGTGCTCTGATACCACTTGTCACACCCCAAACTCGCCCCTAAAAGTTTGGGCATGACCACCTCAAAAACGGACACAAAAACCTGATGAATATAACCTATGGGGCCTGAATGGAAGCATTTAATAACATATAATAACGTAAAATAATATCCATTGAGCTACCACTACTATGCCAGGATCACAAACAGAACATAATGCAGATAAATATATAGTGACGTGCATCTGAAGATAGCCATGTACATACACACATATAGACCCAGCCCTCAAGGTCGGGCGTATAACAAAAACATGAGAAACTAAACGGATTACATACACATCAATCTTAACAAACTTTTAGGGTACAACTTAAAAACCTAGCAAAACACCACAACTTGAACGGTCAACATCTAAGAGTTTAGATACTCAGGGATTGACAACTGGGTAACGGAAGCCACAGGTTAAGGTTGACCTCCAGGTTGAGTGCCTACAAAAACAGACATAAAATAAAGTGAGTCAAGCTCAGTGAATAATAGCACATAACAATTCAATGTTCAACATGAATTATAATACATATCCGAGCATTTATCAATAAAGAGAACATATGGTTAATTTGTTTCTGTATGCATAGCAAAGTATCTTCTTCAGAAAACTTGTCATATCTTGAACATTCGAAGTTTCGTAGCGTATCTAGGCATTTTGGGAAAATTATCCAGAAAACGTATCATAACATAAACATATCGGAAGTTCATAGCATTTTTATCATTTCATAAAATACTTATCATGTTAAACATTCTGTAACCCAAAATATGGATTTCATTAAACATTGTATAGCATAGTCATTTTCAAAACCATTTATACGAAAACATCTTTCACAGAATGGCCTTGGGCCCCATCTTAAATAGAGTGGCTTTCAGCCCTTAACAGAAATGGCATGAAATCCTTAACAGAATGGCATGAAATCCTTAACAAAATGGCATGAAGCCCTTATCCGAATGGCATAAGCCCTTATAATGGCATAAAGCCCTTGTAATGGCATAAAGCCCTTGTATTGGCATAAAGCCCTTGTATTGGCATACAGCCCTTGTAATGGCTTAAAGCCCTTGTATTGCATGTATGAACTCAAGAGATGGCTCGTACGGATTCTAGAGGTGACTCGCATTGCAGCACTTAGTTTCGTACAGCACTTTGTTTCATACTAACAGATCATACAAAATGGCCATAGGCCTCACAACTTTCACATTGGCTTTACGCCCAGTTCACATATGTATGGACTCAAGGGGTGGCTCGTACGGATTCAAGAGATAACTCGCATCGCAGTACTTAGTTCCGTACAGCACTTTGCTCCATACTAGAATTTCATAGGTCTTATAGACCGAATCATCATATCATGTCATAGCATAGCATAACCGAAACAGTAATAGAAGTAATTTCAGTTTCCTTAGAATTCCTTTATGCAATAATGCACATAAGTTTCCCATGGCTTGATTACAAATTAATACAGGTGTCTCGTGTACAACTGAATAATAATAATAATAACAATTATTAACTGACCCCGCATATATCATTGCCATATGCTTAATAAGGGCAGAATAACCCACATTCAAACATGAGTCACATAATAATGTTAAACATTTGCATACATGTCTTAGATTCTTAACGACCTCGGGTCCACATGTAACATAATGGAATAATCTCCGCTTCATACAGATACTTGGTTTAAAGATAACCATAATTCCATTTATTCATTAAGAAACGACGTAGTTTGCATGCAGATCATAGAGAATTATTACTCGTTATTGATAGAACAGAGTCATTTCAAAGTCATACCGACGTATGCCAATCTTTCAACGTTCACCTTGACTTTCAATCATAATAAATGTTCGTGTAACATGTTCGTGTAACACTTACAAAAAACAGAGCGTTAGTGATAATAATTATCAATGGTAAATAAAATGTACATCGTCGTACTATTACTCACAGTGTGTTGGTGGAACATTTATTCCTCCCGAAGCGTATCCTACACATAAATGAAATCACACATTAATTCTCTAAATCATTTCCCCTAATTTCCTTTCTCATTTTAACATGATTCACAATGCTCATAATAAAGTTCATTCGCAAATTTTTAACATTATTTCAAAACATCTCAAAAATTCAATTAAACTTGTACACGTATAATTCAACCCACCAATTCCACGATTCTATTTTCAATTTGGGCAAAATCATTATTTATCATCGCAAATTAACCTAGTGTTTCAAGAAAAATAAAGTTTTCCATAAAAATTCATACTTCTCATTCCATTACCTTACATCCCAATTTTCTCCTTGATCATACATCTAAGGGTCATACTCCATCACCCTAACCCATCAATTGAATCCTCAATGCTTCAAACCCGAAATTCCCAAATCTCATAATTACTCTATATGCTCAAAATGAAAATCCGTACATTTATACAATGAAAATACTACAAATCTATCTCTTGATGTAAGTATTGAAGAAAACTAGAACCCCTACCTCAATAATCAAGCAATGGAGTGAGCCTGAGAAGAAGCCTTCACAAATCTGAGTTCCAATCGGGTAAAAACTTTGATCTTCTCTTATTCTCCATTCTTGATGCAAAAACCATGGTGGATTGTTGATCATAGTAGAGGAAATCAAGGTTTTGGGGCTAGGGTTTCGGACTAAGAATGAGAGGAAATAAGAGGGGAAAAGAAAAATGTGAGAAAATATCTAAAATCCCGTTTTTAAGTTGCTGTACTCGCAAAACCAGCTCGAGCGTCCCTCTTCCCGCTCGAGCGTACCTGCTCCCAACACAGATTCCAAAACTTCAAACATGCATAACTCTCTCATCCAGACTTCGTATTAGATCGTTCTTGTGTGTAAATTGAAGCCCCAGAAATAAGCATTCCAATGGTTCTAACCTCACATCTAAATTCGACGTGTGGAAAAAGAAAAAGGCAAAAGAGTGACTGCTGAACGTAAACGAATTGTTCGAATTAAAGTTTTTGGTCCAATCTTACTTTGCCATCAAATTACCATCTCAATCAATACTCCAAAATAAAATAGGAAGCTTCCAAATACACTACTACAATGTCAAGGGTAATCTTACTTTTCACGCTCGAGCGCCTCTTTCCCCCGCTCGAGCGCGCACAGACCAATAAAGCAGTCCGCTCGAGTGTCAACTCCTCCGCTCGAGTGGAGATTCACAACTCCCAGAATCTCAGGCCATCTGCAAGATTGCTGGGAACCCCAAAAGTCTGCTCGAGCGTCAATTCCTGCGCTCGAGCGGATGGAAAAATTCAGGGTCGTCACAGTTTCACCATTCACGCCTTGCAATGCATCTGGGAGTCACTAAGATGTATCATGATCTGGATTGCCAGTTTTGGTGGCGGGGTATGAAGAAAGATGTGGTTATTTTTGTGTCTAAGTGCCTTATTTGTCAGCAAGTGAAGGCCGAACATCAGAGGCCAGCGGGTTTGTTGCAACCCTTGCCTATTGCCGAGTAGAAGTGAGAGCATGCTACTATGGACTTCGTTCTAGGTTTTCCGAGGACTCAACGAGGTAGTGATGCTATTTGGGTGGTTGTAGACCGATTGACTAAGTCGGCGCACTTCATCCCTATGCGCGTGAGAAATTCGGTAGACCATCTTGCCGACTTGTATGTTCGGGACATAGTGAGGTTACACGGGGTCCCAGTGTCGATTGTCACAGATAGAGATCCACGTTTTACTGCTAGGTTATAGCAAAGTTTGCAGAGTGCCTTGGGCACTAAGTTGATCTTTAGCACGGCTTATCATCCTCAGACTGACGGGCAGTCCGAGCGTACTATTCAGATCCTTGAGGATATGCTTCGAGGCTGTGTCCTTGACTTCAGTGGGTCATGGGAGAGGCATTTGCCCTTGGTGGAATTTGCCTACAACAACAGTTTCCAATCGAGTATTGGCATGGCACCGTTTAAGGCCTTGTATGGCCGACCGTGTAGGTCTCCAGTGTGTTGGGCCGAGGTGGGTGATGCACCTTTGTTGGACCCGGAGTTGGTTCGAGAGACGACGGAGAAAGTTGAGCTTATCCGTAAAAGACTTATTATAGCCCAGAGTCGCCAGAAGAGTTTATGCCGACCGTAGGAGGAGGCCTTTGGTATTTGGGGTGGGTGATCATATTTTCTTTAAAATATCACCTAGGCGGGGATTGATGAGCTTTGGTAAGAGTGGAAAGTTGTCCTCTCGATTTATTGGCTCTTTTGAGGTCCTTGAGCGAATTGGAGAGGTTGCCTACGGTTTAGCTTTAACGCTGCAGTTGTCCAAAGCACATGACGTGTTTCATGTTAGTATGCTTCGGAAATACGAGCCAGATCCGTCACATGTATTGGATTGGACCGACTTAGAGGTTGATGAGGATATCTCGTATGAGGAGAGACCGGTGCGGGTCTTGGATAGGTGGGATCAAGTCTTGCGAGGCAAGACGATACCCTTGGTAAAAGTTTTGTGGAAACATCACGGGGTTGAGGAAGCCACTTGGGAATGTGAGTTGGATGTCCGTGAGAAATATCCAGACTTGTTTAATAATGTTTAACCATGTATTGGAG
>NW_021024584.1:0-18299 GCF_004153795.1 Camellia sinensis
AGAAAAGGAAAATTGATTAAAAAATCGACAGTGGAATAAAAATAAAAATGGAAAGTTGGCATAAAATTAAAAATGGAAGTCATTTCAAGAAGCGCATATACCTTAACGATCTGTTTGAATTAAATAAAAAAGCGAAAAATGAATGGAGATAGAAATTGAATAAAAATAGAAATGGAAACTTCATAAAATTAAACAAGGAAGTTCATCTTAAGAAACCACTATACTTAAAATCTATTTGGAATTTAAATTAAGAAATTGCGAAACAAACAGATAAATGAATGGAAAGGAATTTAATAAAAATGGAAGTGAGAAAAATAAAAATGGAAGTGTGCATAATTAAAAATGAATTTTTCATTCAAAGAAACGCACTACACCTTAACGATCTATTTGGAAATTAAAATCAAAAGGAAATTGAAATGGTAGATGAAGAATTGAATAAAAATAGTGAAGTGAATAAAAAATAAAACTGAAGTTTGCATAAATTAAAAATGGAACGCTTCATTCAAGAAACATTTCCCTTAACGATCTATCTTTGGAAATTAAAAGAAAAGAAGAATATAAGAGAAATGGGAATGTGAGATAAAAATAAAGTAAAAAATGAAAGTTGAAACTATAAAAATTAAAACATTGGAAATTCATTCAAGAAACCACTAATACCGTTTACAGATCTAGTTTGGAAATTAAAATAAAAAAGAAAATTCAATAGAACGAAATTGAATAAAAATGAAGTTGAAATAAAATAAAATTGAAATTGCAAAAATTAAACAATGGAAGTTCATTCATGAAACCACTATACACTTAACGATCATTTTGGAATAATATAAAAAATGAAATTCAATAGAAAAGTAATTGAATAAAACTGGAAGTTGAAAAAAATAACAAATGGAAGTTGCATAAAATTATAAATGAAGAGTTCTTGCAGAGAAACAACTATAACTTAAACGAATGCTACTTGGAAATTATAAAAAAGAATTGAATGAAGAAAGAAATTGCAGTTAAAATATGAAGTGGAATAAAAAGGAAATGGAAACAGGTTCAAAATTTAAAATGGGAAGTTTCATTCACCCTATCTTAACCGATCTGTTTGGAATTAATGGAAAAAGGAAATGATGGAATAGAAATGGTGAATAAATAAAGAAATGGAGACTGTCATAAAATTAAAAATGGAGTTCATTCTAGAAACCACTACACCTTAACGATTCTATTTTGGAAATTAAAATTGAAAACCGGAAATTGAATGGAAGGAAATTGATTATAAATAGAAGCTAGAAGTGGAAATAAAAAAAAAATGGAAGTTGACATAATTTCAAAAATGGAAGTTCATTCAAGAAACCATTACACCTTAAGATCCTTGAATTAAATTAGGAAATTGAATAGAAAAGGAGATTGAATAAAAAATGGTAGGTGAAATAAAAAACAAATGAAAGTTGCCAATAAAATTAAAATGGAAGTCTTCAGAAAACACTTCACTTAACGATCTGTTTGGAATTAAGAAAAAAAAGGAATATATGAATGGAAGAATTGAATAAAAATGAGAAGTTGAATCAAAAATACAAAATGGAACTGTTCCATAAAATTAAAAATGGATTCATTCAAGAAAACACTATCAGTTACGATCTATTATGTAAATTAATAAAAAAAAGGAATTAATAGAAATCGAAAATTTAATTAAAAATGGAAAGTTTGAATAAAATTAAAAATTAATGAAACTGCATAAAATTAGAAAATGTGAAGTTCATTCATGAAACCACTATACCTAACGATTTGTATTGGCAATTTAAATAAAAAGGAAATTGAACGGAAGATGGAAATTGAATAAAAATGAAGTTGAATAAAATAGAAATGGGATAAATGATTAAATGTATAAAGAAGTTCACATTAAAGAAACCAACTATACCATAACGATCTATTTGGAAATTAAATAAAAAGGAAATTGAAAGAAAAGGAATTAATTAAAAAAATGGAGAGTGGAATAAAAATAAAAATGGAGTCTGCATAAAAATAAAAATGGAAGTTCATTCAAAACCACTAACCTTAACGATCTATTTGGAAATTAAATTAAAGAAAGGAAATTGAATGGAGTGAGGAAATTGAAAAAAATAGAAAATGAAATATAATCATAAAATTAAAATGGAAGTTCATTAGAAGAACCACTAACCTTAAGATCTATTTGGAAATTAAATAAAAAGAATTGAATAGGAAATGGAAGTGGAATAAAATAAAATAAAGTTGCATAGAAATTAAAATGGCAAGTTCATCAAGAAACCACTTACACCATAACGACTATTTGGAAATTAAATTAAAACCGAAATTGAATGGAGGATCGAAAATTGAATAAAAAATAGAAGCTGAAGTAGGAAAAAAATAACGAAATGGGAAGTTGCTACATAAAATTTAAAAAAGGAAGTTCATTCAAGAAACCATTACACTTAACGATCTATTTGGAAATTGAATAGAAAAGGAGAAATTGAATAAAAATGGTTATGGAATAAAAAATGAAAGTTGCATAAAATTAAAAATGGAAGTTCATTCAAGGAAACCACTACACCTTAACGATCTGTTTGGAAATTAAATAAAAATGGAAATTTTAATAGAAAAAAAATTTAATAAAAATGGAAGTTGAATAAATAAAAAATGGAAGTTCCATAAAATTAAAAATGGGAGTTCATTCAAGAAACGACTATACATTAACGATCTATTTGGAAATATAAATAAAAAAAGGAAATGATAGAAAAATGAAATTGATTAAAAATGGAAGTTGAATAAAAATAAAAAATAAAAATGGAACTTGATAAAATTAAAAATGGAAGTTCATTCAAGAAACCACTATAACCTTAACGATTTGTTTGGAAATTAAATAAAAAAGGAAAAATGAACGGAGATGGAAATTGAATAAAAAAGAAGTTGAATGAAAATAGAAATGGAAACATGAAAATTATACAAGGAAGTACATTAAAGAAACCACTATACCATAACGATCTATTTGAAATTAAATAAAAAAGGAAAATTGAAAAGAAAAGGAAATTCAATAAAATGGAGGTGGAATAAAAATAAAAATGGATGTTGCATAAAATTAAAAATGGAAGTTAATTCAAGAAACCACTACACCCTTAACGATCTATTTGGAAATTAAATAAAAAAGGAAATTGAATGGAGTTGGAAATTGAATAAAAATAGAAGTTGAATGAAAAGAAAAGAATGGCAACTGCATAAAATTAAACATGGAAATTCATTCAAGAAACCACTATACCTTAACGATCTATTTGGAAATTAAATCAAAAGGAAATGAATAGAAAAGAAATTGAATTAAAAATGGAAGTGGAATAAAAATAAAAATGAAAGTTGTATAAAATTTAAAATGAAGTTCATTCAGAAAACCACTACACCTTAAACGACAGTTTGGAAATTAAATAAAAAAGGAAATATCAATATAAAAGGAATTGAATAAAAATGGAAGTTGAATAAAAAGAAAAATGGAAGTTCATTCAAGAAACGACATACATTAACGATCTATTTGGAAATTAAATAAAAAAGGAAGGAAATTGAATAGAAAAGGAAATTGATTAAAAAATGGAAGTGGAATAAAATATAAAAATGAAAATTTGCATAAAATTAAAATGGAAGTTCATTCAAGAAGCCACTAACCTTAACGATCTATTTGGAAATTAAATAAAAAAGGAAAATGAATGAAGATGTAAATTTAATAAATAGAAATGGAAACTTCATAAAATTAAACAAGAAGTTCATTTAAGAAACCACTATACCTTAAAGATCTATTTGAAATTAAATTTAAAAAGGAAATTGAATGGAAAGGAAATTTAATAAAAATGGAAGTGGAATAAAAAAAAAGTGGAAGTTGCATGAATTAAAATGGAAGTTCATTACAAAGAAACCACTACACCTTGACGATCTATGTTGTGGAAATAAATTAAAAAGGAAATCAATAGAAAAGGGAATTGAATAAAAGATGGAAGTTGAATAAAAATAAAAAACTGAAGTTGCATAAAATTAAAAAAGTAAATTTCATCAAAGAAAACCACTTTAACCTTAACATCTATTTGGAAATAAAGGAAAAAAAGGAAATTAAATGGAGATGGCAATTGAATAAAAATAGAAGCGAATAAAAATAGAAGTGGAAACTGTATAAAATTAAACAAGGAAATTCATTCAGAAACCACTTACCGAGTAACGATCTATTTGGAAATTAAATTTAAAAGGAAATTGAATAGAGACGGAAATTTAATAAAAATAGAAGTTGAATAAAAATAAAATTGAAACTGCATAAAATTAAAGCATGGAAGTTCATTCATGAAAACCACTATACCTTAACGATCTATTTGGAAATTAAATAAAAAAGGAAATTGAATAGAAAAGGTAATTGAATAAAATGGAAGTTGAATAAAAAAACGAATGGAAAGTTGCATAAAATTAAAAATGAAAATTCATTCAGGAAACGACTAAACCTTAACGATCTATTTCGAAATTATATAAAACAGGAAATTGAATGGATATGAAAATGAAGAAAAAATAGAAGTGGAATAAAAATGGAAATGAAACCACGTAAAATATTAAAATGAAGTTCATTTAAGAAACCATTATACCTTAACGACCTATTTGGAAATTAATGAAAAGGAAATTGAATAGAAATGGAAATTGAATAAAAATGGAAGTGGGAATAAAAATAAAATGGAAGTTGCACAAAATTAAAAATGGAAGTTCATTCAAGAAACCACTACCCATAACGATCTATTGGAAATTAAATCAAAAGGAAATTGAATGGGATCGAAATTGAATAAAATATAAGTTGAAGTGGAATAAAAAATGAAAATGGAAGTGCATAAAATTAAAAAAGGAGTTCATTCAAGAAAACCATTACACCTGTAACATCTATTTGGAAAATTGAATAAAAGGAAATTGAATAAAAAGGAAGTGGAATAAAAATAAAAATGAAAGTTGCACAAAATTAAAAATGGAAGTTCATTCAAGAAACCACTACACCTTAACGATCTGTTTGGAAATTAAATAAAAAAGGAAATTCAATAGAAAAAGAAATTGAATAAAAATGGAAGTTGAATAAAAATAAAAATGGAAGTTGCATAAAATTAAAAATGGGAGTTCATTCAAGAAACAACTGTACATTAACGATTCTATTTGGAAATTAATAAAAAGGGAAATTGTAATAGAAAATGAAATTGATTAAAAATGTAAGTGAATAAAAAAAAAATAAAATGGAACTTGCATAAAATTAAAAATGGAAGTTCATTCAAGAAACCACTATACCTTAACGATTTGTTTGGAAAATTAAATAAAAAAAAGGAAATTGAATGAGATGGAAATTGAAAAAAATAGAAATGGAAACTTCATAAAATTAAACAACGAAGTACATTCAAAAAAACCATCTATACCTTAACGATCTATTGGAAATTAAATAAAAAAGGAAATTGAAAGAAAAGGAAATTCAATAAAAATGGAGGTGGAATAAAAATAAAATGGATGTTGCATAAAATTAAAAATGGAAGTTCATTCAAGAAACCACTACACCTTAACGATCTATTTGGAAATTAAATAAAAATGGAAATTCAATGGAGATGGAAATTGAATAAAAATAGAAGTTGAATGAAAATGGAATGGCAACTGCATAAAATTAAACATGGAAATTCATTCAAGAAACCACTATACCTTAACGATCTATTTGGAAATTAAATAAAAAAGGAAATTGAAAAGAAAAGGAAATTGAATAAAAATGGAAGTGGAATAAAAATAAAAATAAAGTTGCATAAAATTAAAAATGGAAGTTCATTCAAGAAACCACACACCTTAACGATCTGTTTGGAAATTAAATAAAAATGGAAATTCAATAGAAAAGGAAATTGGAATAAAAAGTGAAGTTGAATAAAAAGAAAAATGGAAGTTCATTCAAGAAACGACTATACAATTAACGATCTATTTGGAAATTAAATAAAAAGAAGGAATTAATAGAAAAGGAAATTGATTAAAAATGAGTGATAAAAATAAAAATGAAAGTTGCATAAAATTAAAAAATGGAAGTTCATTCAAGAAGCCATATAACTTAACGATCTATTGGAAATTAAATAAAAAAGGAAAATGAATGGAGATAGTAATTTAATAAAAATAGAAATGAAACTTCATAAAATTAAACAAGGAAGTTCATTTAAGAAACCACTATACCATAAAGATCTATTTGGAAATTAAATTAAAAAGGAAATTGAATGGAAAAGGAAATTTAATAAAAATGGAAGTGGAATAAAATAAAAGTGGAAGTTGCATGAATTGAAAATGGAAGTTCATTCAAAAAACCACTTACACCTTGACGACTATTTGGAAATTAAATTAAAAAGGAAATTCAATGAAAAGGGAATTGAATAAAATGGAAGTTGAATAAAAATAAAAACTGAAGTTGCATAAAAATTAAAAATAAAGTTCATTCAAGAAACCACTTTACCTTAACGATCTATTTGGAAATTAAAGGAAAAAAAGGAAATTGAATGGAGGTGGAAATTGAATAAAAATAGAAGTCGAATAAAAATAGAAGTGGAAACTGTATATAAATTAAACATGGAAATTCACAAGAAACCACTGTACCGTAACGATCTATTTGGAATTAAATTAAAAAGGAAATTGAATAGAGACGGAAATTTAATAAAAATAAAGTTGAATAAAAAATAAAATTGAAACTGCATAAAATTAAACATGGAAGTTCATTCATGAAACCACTATACCTTAACGATCTATTTGGAAATTAATATAAAAAGGAAATTGAATAGAAAAGGTAATTGAATTAAAAATGGAAGTGAATAAAAAAACGAATGAAGTTGCATAAAATTAAAAATGAAAATTCATTCAGGAAACGACTAAACCTTAAACATATATTCGAAATTATAAAAAAGGAAATTGAATGGATATGAAAATGAAAAAAAAGTAAGTGGAATAAAAATGGAAATGGAAACCACGTAAAATTAAAAAAATGGAAGTTCATTTAAGAAACCATTATACCATAACGACTATTTGGAAATTATATAGAAAAGGAATTGAATAGAAATGGAAATTGAAAAAAGAAGTGGAATAAAAATAAAAATAAAAATGGAAGTTGCACAAAATTAAAAATGGAAGTTCATTCAAGAAACCACTACACCATAACGATTCTATGAACGATCTATTTGGAAATTAAATCAAAACGGAAATTGAATGGAGATTGAAATTGAATAAAAATAGAAGTTGAAGTGGAATAAAAATAAAAATGGAAGTTGCATAAAATTAAAAAAGGAAGTTCATCCAAGAAACCATTACACCTTAACGATCTATTTGGAAATTGAATAGAAAAGGAAATTGAATAAAAATGGAAGTGGAATAAAAATAAAAATGAAAGTTGCATAAAATTAAAAATGGAAGTTCATTCAAGAAACCACTACACCTTAATGATCTGTTTGGAAATTAAATAAAAAAGGAAATTCAATAGAAAAAGAAATTGAATAAAAGTGAAAGTTCAATAAAAATAAAAATGGAAGTTGCATAAAATTAAAAATGGGAGTTCATTCAAGAAACGACTATACATTAACGATCTATTTGGAAATTAAATAAAAAAGGAAATTGAATAGAAAATGAAATTGATTAAAAATGAGTTGAATAAAAATAAAAATAAAAATGGAACTTGTATAAAATTAAAAATGGAAGTTCATTCAAGAAACCACTATACCTTAACGATTTGTTTGGAAATTAAAAAAAAAAGGAAATTAAACGGAGATGGAAATTGAATAAAAATAAAAGTTGAATAAAAATAGAAATGGAAACTTCATAAAATTAAACAACGAAGTACATTCAAGAAACCACTATACCTTAACGATCTATTTGGAAATTAAATAAAAAAGGAAATTGAATAGAAAAGGAAATTGAATAAAAATGGAAGTGGAATAAAAATAAAAATGAAAGTTGTATAAAATTAAAAATGGAAGTTCATTCAAAAAACCACTACACCTTAACGATCTATTTGGAAATTAAATGAAAAAGGAAATTGAATGGAGATGGAAATTGAATAAAAATAGAAGTTGAATGAAAATAGAAATGGCAACTAAAAAGAAATTGAATAGAAAAGGAAATTGAATAAAAATGGAAGTGGAATAAAAATAAAAATGAAAAGTTGCATAAAATTAAAAATGGAAGTTCATTCAAGAAACCACTACACCTTAACGATCTGTTTGGAAATTAAATAAAAAATGAAATTCAATATAAAAGGAAATTGAATAAAAATGGAAGCTGAATAAAAAGAAAAATGGAAGTTCAGTCAAGAAACGACTATACATTAACGATCTATCTGGAAATTAAATAAAAAAAGGAAATTGAATAGAAAAGGAAATTGATTAAAAATGGAAGTGGAATAAAAATAAAAATGAAAGTTGCATAAAATTAAAAATGGAAGTTCATTCAAGAAACCACTATACCTTAACGATCTGTTTGGAAATTAAATAAAAAAGGAAAATGAATGGAGATAGAAATTGAATAAAAATAGAAATGGAAACTTCATAAAATTAAACAAGGAAGTTCATTTAAGAAACCACCATACCTTAAAGATCTATTTGGAAATTAAATTAAAAAGGAAATTTAATGGAAAAGGAAATTTAATAAAAATGGAAGTGGAATAAAAATAAAAATGGAAGTTGCATGGAATTAAAAATGGAAGTTTATGCAAGAAACCACTACACCTTAACGATCTATTTGGAAATTAAATTAAAAAGGAAATTCAATAGAAAAGGGAATTGAATAAAAATGGAAGTTGAATAAAAATAAAAGCTGAAGTTGCATAAAATTAAAAATGAACGATCATTCAAGAAACCACTTTACCTTAATGATCTATTTGGAAATTAAAGGAAAAAAGGAAATTGAATGGAGATGAAAATTGAATAAAAATAGAAGTTGAATAAAAATAGAAGTGGAAACTGTATAAAATTAAACATGGAAATTCTTTCAAGAAACCACTATACCGTAACGATCTATTTGGAAATGAAATTAAAAAGGAAATTGAATAGAGACTGAAATTTAATAAAAATAGAAGTTGAATAAAAATAAAATTGAAACTGCATAAAATGAAACATGGAAGTTCATTCATGAAACCATTATACCTTAACAATCTATTTGGAAATTAAATAAAAAAAGAAATTGAATAGAAAAGGTAATTGAATAAAAATGGAAGTTGAATAAAAAAACGAATGGAAGTTGCATAAAATTAAAAATGAAAGTTCATTCAAGAAACAACTATACCTTAACGATCTATTTGGAAATTAAAGGAAAAAAGGAAATTGAATGGAGATGAAAATTGAATAAAAATAGAAGTGGAAACTGTATAAAATTAATCATGGAAATTCATTCAAGAAACCACTATACCGTAACGATCTATTTGGAAATTAAATTAAAAAGGAAATTGAATAGAGATGAAAATTTAATAAAAATAGAAGTTGAATAAAAATAAAATTGAAACTGCATAAAATTAAACATGGAAGTTCATTCAAGAAACCACTAACCTTAACGATCTATTTGGAAATTAAATAAAAAAGGAAATTGAATAGAAAGGTAATTGAATAAAAATGGAAGTTGAATAAAAAAACGAATGGAAGTTGCATAAAATTAAAAATGAAAATTCATTCAGGAAACGACTAAACCTTAACGATCTATTTGGAAATTATATAAAAAAAGGAAATTGAATGGATATGAAAATTGAAGAAAAATAGAAGTTGAATAAAAATGGAAATGGAAACCGCGTAAAATTAAAAATGGAAGTTCCTTCAAGAAACCATTATACCTTAACGATCTATTTGGAAATTAATTTTAAAAGGAAATTGAATAGAAATGGAAGTGGAATAAAAATGAGAAGCTGCATAATACTTAAATAATGGGAGTTCATTCAAGAAACGACTATACATTATTATCGATCCTATTGGAAATTAAATAAAAAGGTAAATCTGAATAGAAAATGAATTGATTAAAAATGACACCGTTTCGCAATAAATAAAAATAAAATGACTTGCATAAATTAAAAAATGGAAAGTTCATTCAAGAAAACCACTATAACTTAACGATTTGTTTGGAAAATTAAATAAAAAAGGAAAATTGAACGGAGAGGAAATTGAATAAAATTAAAAGTTGATAAATAATAGAAAAGGACTTTCAATAAAATTAAACAATGAAGTACATTCAAGAAACATTATACCTTAAGTCTATTTGGGAATTAAAATAAATAAAGGAATTGAAGAGACAAAGGAAATTCAATAAATGAATGGAGTGGAATAAAAATAAAAATGATGTTGCTATAAGATTAAAAATGGAAGTCATTCAAGAAACCACTACACCTTAACGATCTATTTGGAATAAATTAAAAAAGGAATTGAATGGAGATTGGAAATTGAAATAAAATAGAAGTTTGAATGAATAGAAATGGCAACTGCATAACATTAAACATGGAAATTCATTCAAGAAACCACTATAACTTAACGATCTATTGGAAATTAAATAAAAAAGAAAATTGAATAGAAAAGAAATTGAATAAAATGAAGTGGAATAAAATAAAAATGAAAGTTGCATTAAAATTAAAATGGAAGTTCATTCAAGAAACACACTAACACCTTAACGATCTGTTTGGAAATAAGATAAAAATGAAATTCAATATAAAAAAGGAAATTGAATAAAAATTGAAGTTGAATAAAAGAAAAATGAAGTTCATTCAAGAACGACTATACATTACGACTATTGGAAATTATAATAAAAGAAGGAAATTGAATAGAAAAGGAAATTGATTAAAAAATGGAAAGTGGAATAAAATAAAAATGAAGTTGCCATAAAATTAAAAAATGGAAGTTTCATTCATGAAGCACTATACTTAACGATCTATTGGAATTAATAAAAAAGGAAAATGAATGAGATAGTAATTTTATAAAAAGTAGGAATGGAAACTTCATAAAATAAACAAGGAATTCATTATAAGAAACCACTATACCTAAAGATGCTATTTGGAAGATTAAATTAAACAGGAAATTCGAATGGAAAGAAATTTTAAATAATGGAAGTGGAAAAATAAAGTGAAGTTGGCATGGAATTAAAATGGAAGTGTCATTCAAGAACACTACAACTTTGACGATCTATTTGGAAATTAAATTAAAAAGGAACAGCGAAGGCAACTTACAAATTTCACACACAACAGAGTATAAATATATGGGGCTCACAAGTGCGGAAGCGATTTATACAAACAGACTAGTCCATAAGAGCTGTGCATAAGTCCACAATGGAGTAAGCAACTCATTTACATATGGGCTTATACCTTATTCAAACAAGCAAAAGTTACAAATTACAATTTTTAATTATCTTAAGCAAAGGGCACCACAAATCCCGACATTGAACACAATTGTACGAATTACAAGTCTAAGAAACACAGTCTGGCCAGATTGCCGACAGATCTTCTTTGCTGAACATAACAGTCATACAAAAACATACATCTTGATTCAAAAGGCTTTCTCACAGCCGACGTTGTTCGTAAAATAAAATATTACAAGTCGAGAAGCATGAATTTTTCAAGACTGCCGACATAAATGCAGGTTAGCCGACATATTTCAAAACCCAAAAACAAGCTCTAGAAATCACATCTAGGCGTTTCACCTGTCCTTCTTGTTTCATGCACCCTACATATATATAGAGAGGGGTGAGCTTTTGGGAAACTCAGTGAATGGTATATAAATAATAAGGGGTTTGCAAGAATAATAGCCAAGTCCTTTCAAAAAACAATACAGACAAACTTTTATATATAACAAGGAAATGACCCTCGTTCCATCTAACAGATCATCAGAGCTTCAAGGGACACTTACTAGACATCAACATAGTTACAAGTAATAACTAATTCTGGCAAACGTGTCGCACGCGGTAACCCGTCGCGTGCCAAAACAAGACGAAGCAAGAGAGCATCTCAAAACAAGGGTGCTGACAAAGTTTAGAGTCCTCCAGCACAAGGGATAACCAAGACCAAGATGTGCCTTGGCGAAAGTTTTAGAGTCCTCCAGCACGGAGGACCCTATGTTACAAGGCCCGTAGCGCCCTTTAACACTAGAGTACAAATCAAGGGTGCTTGCGAAAGTTTAGGAGTCTTCGCAGCAACAAGGGACTTTCAAAGCAAGATGTGCTGGCGAAAGTTTAGAAATCCTCCAGCACGAGGGACTTTCAAAGCAAGATGTGCTGGCGTAAAGTTTTAGAGTCCTCAGCACGAGGGAGTTACAAACGAGATGTGACTGCGAAAGTTTTAGAGTCCTCAGCACAAGGAACTTTCTGAGAAGGTCATCTAAAGACAGATCATACTTGATATACCAAACAGGGACAATTAATTCATCGCACTTAACAAACACTTTTCAAAACAAAGCAAAGCAAAGTCTTTTATCAAAAAACGTATAACATAGCTTTAATTAAAAAAATAGACGCACTCCACCTAGTTCCTTCAAACGTCGGGGTCAAGGCAAGTCCAAGGCTCCTACAAAACACATGGCAAAGTCTATTAAATGCACTACTCAAAACAAGTCTAGCTTACAGTGCAAACTAGACTCTGGCATTCTTCAACACTAAGTCAAATCAAAATCACAAACATAGTTTCTTATCCTAGGAAAAACCACGCTTGGGGCAACGACCAGCTCTAGGCGAGGTCCCACCAATCCCTTGCCCGAGGTGCAGCCTCGATGGCCACATTCAAATGTGAAGTCGGAAAATTCTGGTTTTTCCTTTTCTATATAACATGAGAACATGAACATTGAAGAACTTGAAGAACATGAAATGAGGAAAGACGAATGCAAAGATCAAACTTGCTTATTACAACAGCTGGGAACTTCATGCTATGAATTCAAAAACATGGGCCCTGTGGTACCGCACACCTCAAGATCTTTATCAAAACAAATGCAAAACATGAGCTTTAATGCAACTTTCGGTATCAAAATGAGGCTTTCATCAAATGAGGCTTTTTCCTCAAAAACACATTGAAATCGTTTGTCCTTTCAAGAAAACGTCAACTTTAAATCAATGAATGGCGTGCCAGATCGGTTTGATCAATGAAATGGCAGGCTAGCCTGAATCATAAGAACAACAAGAGTAGATTAAGATCTAACGCTCAATCCACGAATCTACGGTTTTGTTCTCTAGGAATCAAGCTCGGAAAGTCCACATCTGCTCGACTTTAAACTTTCCTTGCTTCTTCTTTCCAGAGCTTCTCTCTCTAAAAGGAAAGACTTGATACAAATGATATTGTTTCTCCCAAATGACAATTCACATTTGATTAATCGCGCATGTCGGGACATTTGTCTGACGTTGGCAGATCGGCTAGATTCGCTGCTAACTCCAAAAAGGTGACAGACTTGACAAGACAAAGAGCCAAGACAAAAGTGTACTCAACATGCCAGGCGGCAAGAACAACTGGCAAAAGCAACGACATCCGCTAACAACAAGAACTCGCGGCAATCAAGGGCTAAGGACATCGTGCTTTTGGAATGGAACAACACTTGACTAAACTGTGTCACAACGCATTGGCCTAGGTCATACCGTTCCAAGAAACAAATATCACTCATGCAAGGTATGCAAGGATTCTACTACGCCTAGATATTATCTTATTTCTAAGCGCTAGATGGATGCACATCTCGGCCCTAGAACGACAGGCGCACCTGCGGCCTAGATAGGTGACATCTCGGCCAATATGCCAGGGTGTAAGATGGAGGTTCAGCGCAAGGGGTTCCACAGATAGTTTTCTAAAAAGTGATAAAGGTTTCCAAAGTTGTCTTGGCCTTAAGACGAACTAGGCAAACAGCACCAGGCAAGAACAAAGTATGTCAAGCAATCATTCAAAATGAAAAACAAGACAAGATTTGCCAAATGTACATATTTACACAAGATCGTCCATAAAAATGTATGCCGTATGATCCAAGTTCAATAATGAGGGTGTTACAGTCCTACCTCCCTTAAAGAAGTTTGGTCCCAAACTTTTGAAACGTTTAACCTTAATTCCAAAACAATTATGGATGTCGAATTTCATTTCCTCTTCCATTTCCTACGTAGCATCCTCTCCGTAATGCTCCTCTCCTTTCAAACTTTCACCATTGTTATCGACTTGCTTCTCAACTGTTTCACTTGCCTATGAAATCCATATCGGCTTCTCTTCGTAGCCTAAATCTTCAATTAATTACAATTCCGAAGTAGTCGATCACATGTAGCGGGATCTCGTAATTAATTTCCTCACATAGAAACATGAAATACATTAATGGACTTTGGCTAAATCCTGGCGGCAAAGCAAGTCTGTAGGCAGCGAGGTTAATACTTCTTCAAGAATTTTCGAAAGGCCCGATGTAACAGGGTGCTAACTTACCCTTCTTTTTTTCCTCCCAAAATCTTGTAACTCATTCGGTCGGGAGGCGAATCTTTAGGAACAGTGTCCGCGTTTCGGATAAGATCATCTTAGTATTACTTATCTTCTTTCCTTCGTTCGTTTTTTTTTTTTGTACTTTTCGTGGTCTCTTTTTGATTTTTTCTCATTATGTAAGTCTATTTGATCTACAACGAATTGATGAATCGAATGAATCAAAATAAAGAGTTGAAAGTGGAATAAAATGAAAATGGAAGTTGTCATAAAATTAAAAATGGAAGTTCAATGTTCAAACCATTACCCTTAACATGCTATTGATATTGGAAAGAGGAAATGAATTAAAGGGAGTGGAAAAAAATAAAATGAATTTGCCCAAACAAATTAAAAATGGAAGTTCATTCAAATAACCACTACACTTAACGGATCTGTTTGGAAATTAAATAAAAGGAATCAATAGAAAAAGAATTGAATAAAAAGTGAGAAGTTAAAAATAAAAAGGAAGTTGCATAAAAATTAAAATGGGAGGTTCATTCAAGAAACGACTGGTACATTAACGATCTTTATTTGGAAAATTAAATAAAAGGGAATTGAAATAGAAATGAAATTGATTAAAAATGGAAGTTTGAAATAAAAATAAAAATAAATGGAAACTTCATAAATTAAAGAAATGGAAGTTCATTCAAAGAAACCACTATAACCTTAACTTGACTTTTGTTTGGAAATTAAATAAAAAAGGAAATTGGAACGGAATGGAAATTGAATAAAAATAAAGTTGAAATAAAAATAGAAATGGAAACTTCTATAAAATTAAACCAATGAAGTACATTCAAGAAACCACTATCCTTAAACGATCTATTTGCGGATTAATAAAAAAGGAAATTGAAGAGAAAAGAATTTCAATAAAATGGAGGTGGAAAAAATAAAATGGAAATGTTGCAATTAAAATTAAAATGTGAAGTTCATTGTCAAGAAACTCACACACCTTAACATCTATTTGGAAATTAATAAATAAAAGGAAATTGAAATGGAGATGGGAAATTGAATAAAAATAGAAGTTGAATGAAAATAGAAATTGGAACTGGCATAAATTAAACATGGAAATTCATTCACCCTACACCTTATTTTTTTTGTTTTTTTTTTTTTTTAACCTTTTTTTTTTACGATCTATTTGGAATTAAATAAAAAAAGGAAATTGAATGAAAAGGAATTTGAATAAAATGGAAGTGGAATAAAAATAAAAATGAAAGTTCATAAATTAAAATGGGAGTTCATTCAAGAACCACTACACTTACCGTCTGTTTGGAAAATTAACTAAAAAATGGAAATTCAAATAGAAAGGAATTGAATAAAATTCGAAGTTGATAAAAAAGAAAATGGAAGTTCAATCAAGAAACGCTATACATTAAACGATCTATTTGGAATTAATTAAAAAGAAGGAAATGAGAAAAGGATTGATGGAAGAAAGAAGTTTAATAAAATGAGTTATTAGGCCATCTTAAAGATATGGAAATTAAATAAAAAGGATGAATGGAGGATAGTAATTAATAAAAATAGAAATAGAACTTATAAAATTAAAAAGGAGTTTCATTTAAGAAACACTAATACCATAAATATAGCGTCCGGGTTTTACCCTTGTTGTACAGTGATCCGGAATCAGTGTCCGTGGGTGTTGGTAGTTGTTTTATTATTTGTTTTTTACATCTTTTTAACTTAGTATTTGAGTTATAGGATGTGTTGGGCAGGTTTGTTACAAGGTTGGTTGAGTTTAGAAACCAAAACTAGTTTGCCAGATTTTTTGGCCTGTCACGCTGAGGCGGAGGTGTTGGCGCTTCGAGCGGAGATTAACCCTTCAGTATTTTCCTGTGCAAGCGTTGTTAACGTTCGAGTTATTGCCCGGCGTTGTTCTGAGGTTGCTCGGGGGGTAGGGTTGGGACTCGGAGCGCAGCCTGGTTTGCAAGTGCTGGGCGAGTGTTCTGCGTTCCGCGTGCGTTGGCGGCTCCGGGGAGTCTGGGAGGGCCGTCCGGCGCGGGGCTTGTTTTCCGCTCGCGCGGTGCCTGGGTTCAGTCCCCAATTGTGAACCTTTCATATTTTTCCTTTTTTTTTCTCTACCTTTCCCCACCTTGTTGAGTCTCCTCTTCTACGATCCCTTCTCTCTGGTTTTTGCTCTCAGTGCGTGCTTGCTCCTTTGGCCTTCAAGTTGTTTGATGTCGCGGGCTCCTTTATCTGAAACTAGGTTTTGGAGCACGTTGGGGTTTTGTCATTTTCCTTTGGGACTCCGATTTGAGGTGGGCTACCTTACTCCTCTCTATGGGGTTTTTGTTTAAATTTTGGTATTTTGAAGAAATGTTGGGTTGGTTGGTAATTTGGTGAAAGTTTGGGGCTTTTGGTGTAATTTACAAGTTGGGGTTTTATTCATAATAACCTAGATGCATGTTTGCATAAAAAAATGGAATGATTGTTGAATCATTGATGAAAATGGGACCTAAAGTTGAAATGTAATTATGGAAAATGGCCTAATTACATTTGTTTAATTAATTGGGTAATTAAATTGGTGAGAAATAAGGTAATGAATATGTTGATTGAATATCCCATTTTGTGCATTTATTTTCTGTTTTAGAATAATTGCTTTGGGCTATCGGTGGAGGATAGTCGGATGTTGTAGACCAATGCATGATGATTAAGTACACGGAAACTTCAATGGAATGTGTCATGGAACTGACAGTTGAATAGAATACATTCATTGTATGTATTGTGTGATTGTAATATAGAACCAATGGTGTTTTATATAACGTTTGTGTAGAGGAGGAGATAGGGATGTACTGCCGCGTTTAGGGAAGATAGAGGGATGTACCTCTAAACCGATAGGTATTGGGAGGAAATAGGGATGAACTCCGTAGACAGAGCTTCATATGCTTGTCTAGAGAAGTGAAGAATAGAGCTCATATAAGCTTATCTTGTCGGAAGTGGTAGTCCTGATTCTTGTTAAAAATGGGTTTTCTTGGGAATGAACTTTCATTTTTTTAATTTTATGGCAATTCCATTTTTATTTTTAATTCGCACTTCAACTTCTATTTTAATCATTTTCGGATCTCATTATTTTCGGTTGTGATTTAATTTCCAAATAGTCGTTATGTGTGTAAGGTGGTTTCTTGAAATGAATTTCCATTTTTTAATTTTATGGCAACTTCCATTTTTATTTTTATTCCACTTCATTTTTATTCCCATTTCTATTTTCTATTCAATTTCTTTTCCAATTAATTTCCAAATGATCGTTAAAGGTATAATGGTTTTGAATGAACTTCCATTTTTTAATTTTACGCGGTTTCCATTTCCATTTTTTTCACTTCTATTTTTCTTCAATTTTCATATCCATTCAATTTCCTTTTTTATATAATTTCGGAAATAGACGTTAAGGTTTATCGTTTCTAATGACTTTCATTTTTAATTTATGCAACGTTCCATTCGTTTTTTTTAGTTCAACTTCCATTTTTTTATTCAAATACCTTTTTTATTTAATTGCAAATAATCGTTAAGGTATACGTGGTTTCATGAATGAACTTTCCCATGTTTAAATTTTATGCAGTTTCAACTTTTTATTTTTATTCAACTTCTAGTTTTATTAAATTCTCTCTATCATTTTCCTTTTTAAATTTAATTTCCAAATAGAGCGTTACGGTACAGTGGTTTTTGAATGAATTTCCATGTTTTAATTTTATACAGTTTCCCTTTATTTTTATTCGACTTCTATTTTTATTCAATTTCACTCCATTCAATTTCCTTTTTTCCTTTAATTTCAAATAGATCGTTAAGGGTAAAGTGGGTTTCTGAATGACTTTTATTTTTAATTTTATGCAACTTCAGTTTTTATTTTTTATTCAACTTCCATTTTTATTCAATTTCCTTTTCTATTGAA
>NW_021024585.1:10416-26648 GCF_004153795.1 Camellia sinensis
ATTTGCCTGTTTGTCTAAGTCTTCGGCCTTGTCAAAAATGGGTCGTCTCTGGGCTAAAATATTTAGGTGGCGACTCTGTATCTGGTAAAGCAGTCCATGTTTGGCACTTCTTTTCAAAATCTGTTTTTCTCAAAACGATTTGCCGGATTTGGACTCTTTGGTTCAGACTTAGAACCGTGACAAATTTGAGAGTCCTGAGCTGTAGTGACCCCAAAATGAACAGAACGAGACTCGTTCCTCCTGGGGCGTTCGGGGACGTCTACACCAGTTATACCAACAAATCTGAATGAAATAGCTGTGGCTATCTCATTTTCATGCTTCCTTTCAGTGTGAGTTAGTTGTGCCAGAGGATTTGAATGGGCTGACAGTACATCTCGCCTGCTCTCCTGCGCACCAAACTCATTGCATTAACCAAAGTTTTTCAAAAAACCTCTTTTGAACACTGCGGTGATAAAAACAAAGAGGAAGAAATTCCTCGGATTTTGCAAAATTTTGATCATTTTTTAGAAAAAGAGAGGCATGCTAAGTCTTTTAATGAATAAAATCATGCTTGTCAGCGTGAGTACTGGGAAGGACCCTGGCTTGATCCAAATTGGTTCCACACTATCTTCGGCGCGAGCGATTTGTCGCTTTCTTAAAAACTTTCAAAAACAAATGTTTTACGCGGCCCTGTGAAGACCTGTGTGGGATCACTCTTGAGATTGTGCAGCCTAAGATCGCTTTCAGCCTCAGGATTCGACCTGTTTGTTTTGAACCTCGAACTCATTCGGAACATTCAACGATCAACTGTCGGAGGAGGCCCGTGTGGCCAGTTTTGAAGCAGCCCTCGAACAAGAGGCACCAAAGCCGAATCAAAAAGATTAGATCTCACCAGAAGAAGCTCGTGGAGCAGCCATGATGGATTCTTCTGCAAATCATTGCAACAGCCATTCTCCTAGATACAGAGAGGCTTCAACTTCAAAAACCATTTGGCATGGACTTGTTACACTTTTCCCCTTTGAGAGGCTCGCTGGGCCGAAAACCCGGAAGGGCGGCCCAGGCAAAAGTTAGAGTAAGAGAAAAGGACAAAAAAAGAAGAAAGAAAAAATACAAAAAAGTCAAAAAAAAGAAAGCAAAAAAAAAAAGAGAATGAAAAGATACAAAAAGGAAAATGAAAAGAAGCTCGCAAGGTCGAAAACCCGCATTGGGCACCTTGGCAAAAGTTAGAGCCTGAAAAGTGAAGGTTAAAATACCCGAGTGTACCTTAGCCGGAACTACGTGAGGCTTGATTCCCATGTTTAGGATACGTAGGCAACTTCATCATGAAGTCCAGCCCCTAACGCTTTCATAGCATCTCAGTCCATACAATGGTTTCGAATTCATCCCAAAGTCCAGTCCTAAACACCTTCAAGGTGACTGTGTCCATATATTTGTTATAACCGTCTTCATCATCTCTGTGTCCAAGAGTTCGACCACCACCAATGAAGACTGTTTGCGGACTGCTGCGGCATCATCCAAACAAGGGGCAACTTTCCGTCGCCACGAGTTGTCGTGAGTCGCCATTCAAACCAGGGGCAACTTTCCATTGCCATCCACCCCTTTCAAGCCAGGGGCAATTTCCCATTGCCTCCGATCCGAGGTTGCGCATCTCAAAGAGTAAGTTCCATGCTCGTTGAGCATTGACTGTTTGCAAAATAGTTTTTTTTGAAAATTTTTACTGAGGTTGACTATTTTCTCGAAAACTATTCCATTTTTTCAAAACTGGACCATTTTCTTGGACCCAAAAGGAAAATTTTCAGTGCTTACAGCCTGACTTGCATCATTTTCAAATCTAAAAATCGAACAAGTACGTTAATCCGACTCTCATCTTGATCAAAACTGTTTTAGTAGAAAGCCAATACAAAAAAAATGATCAAAATGATGAACTGGGGGCACAGTTGAGTCTGGCGTTCTGTCTTTTCCCCGTCGTCAACATACTTGCCAGGAGGGCACTCTACCCACCAGAAGAAATAGCTGTGAGCTAACGGCATTGGGCATGAACCCGCAACTTCCTATTCATCCATTAAACACCCCGGGGAGGGATAAAAATGAGAGAATAAAGAATAGAGAGGTGTAAGTTGAGAGAAAAAACGAGCCAAAGGGTTTTGAGAGAAAAACCGAGCTTGAGTGCCAGAGTGATGTGAGAATCACAAATGAGAAAAGAGTGGGAAACAATACCCAGAGAAACTGGATCCTCGTGATCTGAGGTCCCCCGTCTCCGTTAACCCGTCTGTATGTCGTGTCTTTTGTTTTGTTTACCTCAACCTTTGTTTTGAGTCTTTTCCGAGTGTTACTTGATGTATTTAGGTCGTGTACCCTTTTGTTTGAGTCCTTCCCACTGTGTTCAGTTGTAGGCTCGATACCCTGGTTGAAAATCTATTTAATTTCAAAAATCGTTTATACTCAAAATGCTGTGCCATTCTCTATAGTTGATTGTGTTTCAACTCCAGCTGGTTTCACCCACATAGTCCATCTTGTCAGATTGGGTTGTTTGTTTTAGGATTTGTTGTGTGCAAAATGAACCAAATGCTGTGTTACGGGCTGTATGCAGATTAATCCCCAGTAGAGTAAGGGCTGTGTATCTAGAATCAGGCAGTGGGTTGCTTGGGTTATTTTGCTATGAAGCCGTTTAGTTATCTGATTATCACAGTGCAAGTGTTCAATTTTCAGACAACCAATCAATTTCATTTACATTGAGGTGTAACATGGTGTGATGCAATGCAAAGTATGGAATGTAAAGATACGGATGTAAACACTTTTTCAGATAAAAAGCCTGTTTCATTTCATCATCTTTTCAAGTACACAAGTTTTGGAAACAAAAATCTGCCTGCGGTAGTACAAAGTATCCTAACTACCAACAGAAGGGAAAAAGTACAAGAAAAAGAAAAACAACAAAAATCTATATCCATGTCAAGCGGCTCTGAGGGTTATCGGTCTGTCCTAGTCCTCTTCCTGGACGAAGGTCCAGGAGCATCATCAGCATCGTCATCAGAGCCCGAGCTAGTGCCGCCTCCGGTCTCCTCCGACGACGACTCCGCCTCCGACTCTGCCTCCGCCTCTGACTCCTCCTCATCATCATCAGGGACTGGAACCCACGAACTACTCCCGACATGAGTGCGCCCCGCCTTGGTGCGGGGGAATACTCTTCCCTCCTCATCTCTCCCTCGAGCAGGGACGGAAGGTCCAGCTGGAGCACCTCCTACAACGGGAATCTAGAAGGAGGCTGGAAAAGTACATAAAAGGCAAATGCATCAGTATACTGTGGACAGTTTATCAGTGCAGAATGCAGTGTATGAGTACGATGTGTGAATACTGAGGACAGTTTATCAGTGCAGGATGCAGTGTATGAGTACAGTGTGTGAATGCCGTGGACAGTTTATTAGTGCAGGATGACGCAGTGTATGAGTACAGTGTGTGAATGCCGTGAGCAGTTTGTCAGTATAGAGTACAGTGTATAAATGCAGTGCATGTAGTGTATCAGATGCTATGAGATTAGTGTGCCAGGTGTTGTGTCGTGCATCAAATTACGTGAATAAGCTTGTGAGTGATTTGAGGCCGTGATCAGAAGAGCATACCGGGATACTGTAGAGGGCCAGGAGGTCAAAGGTCCGCTGTAGCATCCCCATCATGGAGGCATTCAACTCCACGGACTGTCGGGTGTACTCGGAGGACGCCTACAAGAGTACAAGATATATCAGTATTCCGCGGAATATCAAATAAACTGAAATGAAATGCCAATGCAAGATGCAAAATGAAGTAATACATACCGGAGGCAAGTTGGGGATGCCAGCTAACTCATGACCAGCCGGGGGAGGAGCGAAGAGGATCTGGTAGGTCGCCCCATCCTGCCCTCTGTATGTCAGTAAGGTGGGCAGAGCAGGCCAACCGGTCCCCCGTCCTCCTTGAACTCCGCCCCTGCCACGAACTCGAGCCCTCCTCGATGCTCCTGCTCCAGCCCCCGCTCCTGCCCTGACTGCTGGCACCACGGGCCTGGCTCCCTCTGCTCGACGGCCGCCGTTCAGAGACCGCATAATGTACGTCTGCACGTACTCTCTACAGTCGCCGACGCCTCTAAAGCGGGTCACCTCCCAGCCGATAGTATAATCGGCCATCTGCTCGGTAGTGAGTCTCTCGGTCTCCCTCATGTCCTCAGGAGGGTGAACCGGGACTATCTGCTCCGGTAACCCTAGGGTTTGGTGTAGGAAACGCTCACCCAGGTACCAAGCCCGACAGACCGGGCCCTCCAGTAGGATCCGAAAACGCGAGGTCTCCTCAGCACCGGCAAATCGTTCCCGAATCGTCGCCGGCAACGGAGCCCAAGGCTGCCAAGTGATCTGAAAGTGACATACAGTTTGTTATCTATCGTTATTGAAATATGCAGTGAAAAGCAAAGCTTAGATAAATTCTAAAATAAAACATACCTCGGCAGGGGTGATAGTGTCGAAGTAGCGGCGAAAGAAGCTAAATGTCTCTCGTGGCCTCCGCACGCATCTCACGTCAAAGCGTCGCGAGAACGAGACGACGAGGGGGGTCTCCGTGTCTGGTACAGGTGCAAGCCTGGGAAAGTAGGCATAGACCCACAATTGCAGAGAAAACATCAATATGATTATTAGATAAGAGCGGAATGCAAGATAAAACAGGAATAACAGGGCCACATGTTGTGCAGTGTGTTGCGCAGACAGGGTATTGTGTACAGTGTACAGTGTGAGCAATGTACAGTCAGTGCAAAGCAGAGTGTATGTGTGTGTCGTGTGTGCAGTATACAGTTAGTAAAAGGCAGACTACAGTGTGTGCAATACAGAATACAGTACAGAGTACAGAAGATAGAAAAGCAGAAATGAAAAGCAGAGAAGAAACATACCTCCCAAGCACGCCAGTAGCCCCCGAGCAACTGTCCGCTACCACGGGAAGTCGAGCTCATATACCCGTAGAGTGTGGCCAGAGCGGCGCCACCCCAATCATAGTGCAAGATCTGCCTGTCGTCCACCAGTGCACTAAGCAAGCAGAGGGGCACGGTGTTCGCCCAGTCGGCGAAAATGGTCGTCCCCAGCAGGAACATGAGAAAGCCACGAGCATATCTCTCCACGGCCTCCTGGGTCATCTGCGCCTCCTCCACCAACGCGGGCTGGACCCTGAACTACACCTCGAACCAGGAGTAACGAACAAAGCCTGGACGGGCGAGAGGTGGCACCTCGCCAAGCAGATGGATCTGAGCGGCAGTCCACTCGTCTATATCAGTGTCGAAGGGGATCGGATCACCCCCTACCCCGATGCCTGTGAGCATCGAGAAATCATAGGGAGTCATCGTCATGTCTCCCATCGCAGATAGATGGAACGAGTCGGTGGTGTCCCACCACCTCTCTGATAGAGCAACAAGGAGAGGCCTGCTCGTGGTGAGTCTGGATAATCCTCTGCAGAAAGTGCCAAAGCCCGCCTGGTCCACAATGTGGCGAACCGCGTCGAGAAGCTCAGCATACCAGTCCCGAGCGGCAATGTTCCCATACCCGCGGACGGTATGGGAATCTCCCTGTTTTCAAACAAATAATTGCGAGGCAATATTCAAAACGCAGTTTTAAGAAGCATACAGGTATACAGCATGTGTGCATATTTTCAAAATCAAGCAGACATCGGGTGCCGGTGTGCTTATAGTGAACTACAACGTGTGACGTGTCAGCGTGTTGGCGTGGTTCAATACAAACATAGCACGTGTGCAAGCTTTTCAGATTCAAACAGATATCGGGTATCGGTGTGATTGCAATAAACTATAGTGTGTGCAGTGTATACTGCGTTGGTGTGTGATTCAGGGCCAACGCAATGTGTGTGCACATGTCAACCTCAAACAAATATCAATTGCTAGTATGGTTGCGATCAACTACAGTGCACAGTGTGTCAGTGTATCTGAGTCAAGCAGTTAAAGAATTTAATCAGCTATGGCAGTTTTTATATTCTACATTGCGGAAAATAAAACAGAGAAAGGAATGTTACCTCGGAAGCGCCGAAGGATAAGTGAGATGTAGGCTCACGTAGATGGAGCTCTGGTGGCATCGCTCTATCGAAACTCCGAAACTGGCGAAGTCCGTCAGGAGGTAGCACATGAATCGCCGGCTGGTAGGTCGCCGGGTCGAATGGGCGGACGCTCAACGGGAGGAGCTCAACCCCGGGATCTATCTCGTGATCTGGGGGAGTCCTACCCTATGGAATATCGTCGGCCATGTCAAAAATGGTGAGAAAATAGCCGAAAAAGGGAAAACCGGGCGAAAATGTGGAAAGTCAACCGGAAAGTCAACCCGAGAAGGTGAAAAGTGGCCCGAGAAGTCGGGAAGTGGAAAAGGCACGCAAGTCGAGAGAAACTCGAGGGAAATAAACCCCAAAAGGTGGAAATGGCAAAGGAAGCACCGAAATGAAGAAATATTCGGATGAAAATGTTCGAAACGCGAAGATATACGCGAATCAAATGACGAAACGGGCGTGAAACGCAAAGAAATGGAGAAAGGAAGAGAGAAAAATGGTCTAGAGAGAGGGAATGGATTTTTGGCTAAGGAGGATGTGTAAAATAGGGTTTGGGACCCTATTTTAAAAGACCCGAGGCAAAAAGTCGAATCTGCCCCGATTCAGGCACTTTTGGCCGGTCGGCTACATTTTTGGCCGGAGGCATGCATATATTTGTGAAAATACATTGCTATGCCCCTTTCCTGCTCTCTGTTGCAGCAAAATGAAGAATCAGTAACTTTTCAGAATCCTGCATCCTTGTTTGGGTCATATCTGTAGTTTTGGGTCTTCATAGCTCAAAGAAGTACAAGAAAGTGCATCTCCGACACTCAACCGGCCCCCGTTGTGACCTCGGGTGTTGTCTTCTGCGCGTGGCACTCGAATTTGTGCAAGGTGTATCCTTTTCGTATCCTTTTGGCTTTTACAAAACTCAAAAGTTGCCCCATGCGTATCGCATATCAATCGCACTGTCTTGTGCGCTCGCGTTGCCTAAAACGCATCGCGCGGTTTTGCGCATCTCATTGCATTTTCATGTTTATGATGAATTTCATTACTTGCGCAGACCGCATGTTTTGCTTGCGTAGACCGCATATTTGTTCAAATTTCATTACTTGCGTAGACCGCACGTTTTGCTTGCGTAGACCGCATGTTTGTTCAAATTTCATTACTTGCGTAGACCGCACGTTTTGCTTGCGTAGACCGCATATTTGTTCAAATTTCATTACTTGCGTAGACCGCACATTTTGCTTGCGTAGACCGCATGTTTGTTCAAATTTCATTACTTGCATAGACCGCACGTTTTGCTTACGTAGACTGCATGTTTGTTTAAATTTCATTACTTGCGTAGACCGCATGTTTTGCTTGCGTAGACCGCATGTTTGTTCAAATTCATTACTTGCGTAGAACCAACATGTTTCTGGCAAATTGCGTGGACCGCATTCCTTGTTCAAATTCATTACCTGCATAGACCGCATGTTTTGCTTGCGTAGACCGCATGTTCTACCGCGTAGACCACATGCTCATGTTCAATTTCATTGCTTGCGTAAGACCGCATGCTTATGATCAAATTTTGTTGCCTGCATAGACGCGTGCTCCACTTGCATGTTATGACCTTCACAGCATTGTTATGCTTCCCACTGCTTTGCGTTGTCATGCATTGTCAAGTACATAAATATGTATGTCGTTAATCACAATTGTACCTATAAGTTGTTTTCTTGCAGGCACGATTTTGTATGTACGGTTCATTTTAAAGCTGGTGCAACCAGACGAGCCGCACAAGGTATTGCACGGTCTAGGAGACCCTAAATCCTCTGAAGGTGCAAGTCCTTCGGTGTTTGTCGTGCCCGAACGACTTTTGATGAGTTGCATTATACATGCATTTCAAGCGACTCGCGTCGTCGCATATTCAAGTTCACGTGCATCTCAAAAGCCGCGTGTTGTTGCACATTCCATGCATTTCATGCATCATTTGCATTCCAAAAACAAAAACAAAACAAAATAGTTGCAGTGTCATGCATCATCATAAATAGTTGCAGTGTCATGCACCATTGCATATTTGTAGATATTGCATTATAGCTTACATATATTCACTGCATCACCTCCGCCTATGGCTTGCACCTTTCCATGATTGAGCTTGGTCTGGTATGTGCCCATACTTTTTACGTCGAAACATAGTTCAGTGGACCGTTCTATGTTAGACGTGGCTTGTACGTGTACATGCCCTTCCTAGGCAAGATTTGGTTTGGCCTGCGTGCCTTATCCATCGTATCTTTTCCATCTCAGTGCATATTGCATTGTAATTTGCATGCATTCACTGCATCACTTTCATCTATGGCTTGCGCCTTTCCATGATTGCGCTTGGTCCGGTATGCGCCCATACTTCTCGTGTCGAAGCATAGTTCAGTGGACCATTCTATGTTAGACACGGCTTGTACGTGTACATGCCCTTCCTAGGCAAGATTTGGTTAGCCCATGAGTAGGGCCATGAGTTTGCTCAAGATCATAAACCCATTGCTCAAGGGTGGCTAATGAAGTTGCCATGGCCTCCATATTGTCCATACGCTGCTCCAAGAGCTCAATTCTCTCCCTTTGCGATGGTTGACAGTTGCCAGCACCCTCCATTTAGAAAGCCAATAATAGAGAGAGCCAATAATAGAGAAAGCCAAATAGCCTGCGCTCTGATACCAACTGTCACACACTGGCAATGCGGAAGCCTTGTTGAAGATAAGCAAGTGTGTGTAGCGCTAGTTAACACTCTTCACTAGCCCACCAAGAATGCTCGAAAGGTTTGCAAAGACAATCAAACACAATATTAGTCCAGTTGATGAGCCACAAGTTTGGAGACAAGCCACAATATAGCAATCAGCAAGCTAAAATTAAAGAAACAACAATTGAAAGGCTTTGCACAATATAAAGGCAAAATGAACTTTTCATTACTCAAAAGAAGGCATTACAAAAGTTGAACAATGCACAAAAGTGCTACAAAAGTTGCCTTACCATATACAAGGTTGGGGTACATTAAAGGCACAAGTGGTTTGGTTCAACACTTGGGTATCCCCTCCTTATATATAGCTTGTTAAGCGCTTTTCTATCTGGCATGAGGAAACATCCACTATGTTTGAGGAGTCATAATGGATTTTTAAAAATAATACAAAAATAGAAAAATTACAACTCTTGGTCCCAAAACACCATTAGTACTAAGATATTTACATAAATATTTACAAGGCAAAAAGATTATATTTGACCCACTAAAAGTTGGCCTAAAGTTGCTACTTGGTGGCTAGCTCGCTTCATGGCATGTCTTGGGCATGTCTTGGACAATCTTGCACTATGCCTTGGGCCCTTGCTTGCACTTGCACCAACAACTTCTTAGGCATGTCTATAGCTCTCCAAAGGGCACAAATGTGTGTGGCATCAAGGTGTTGACCCTTGGATGGGTGCACCTTGACACCTTGGCATGGCATGTCATGCTGCTGGGCTTGGCCTTGGCATGGCATGCTGCTGGCTTTGGCTGGGCTGCCTTGTCCTTGGCCTTGGCATGGCATGCTGTTGGCCTTGGCCTTCACATGGCACGCTGCTGGCTTTGGCATGGCTGCCTTGGCCTTGGCCTTGACATGGCATGCTGCTGGCTTTGGCTGGGATGCCTTGGCCTTGGCCATGGCATAGCATGCTGCTGGCCTTGCCATTGGCATGGCATGCTGCTAGCTTTGGCTGGGCTACCTTGGCCTTGGCAAGGATTGCAGCTTGCCTGGGCTGCCTTGCTCTTGGCATGGCATGCTGCTGGACTTGGCCATGGCGCGGTTGTCTGAGTCTTCGGCCTTGTCAAAAATGGGTCGTCTCTGGGCTTTGACATTCACTCCCGTCATTGTTATGACTTTCGAGTTCTGTCAAAGAGGGGCAACTGTAGACACCCCATTTTTGACCGTCCTCAAGACTTGGACGTCACCATTTGAACACCCGGTGATCATCCATCTTTGTGTTCATCTTGAGTTCCCGGAAGCCTTGGCAGCGTGCCTCGTCGCAGGACCTCTCGACTCGACTTTTTTTGTGCTTGGTTTGACACCAAACACTTGTGTTTTGCCTTGGAGGGGCAGGGAATACCTTGTGAGGTATCCCTACACATCACCGGCCATGGCCAGAGGCCACCGGCTGGTGTTTGTTGCCATCGGCAATGTATATTGCCGGTCGGCATTCTTTGTTGCCGGTCGGCAGTCCATTTTGTCAAAATGGCAATTTTGAGCAGCCGACTACTGTTCATCTGCTTTTGCAGATATTTTAATACAGCTGGCTTGCATTTTGTTCCCCTCCATACACGTGTATGGAGGGATGGCTTCCTTGTTAGCTTCTTGAGTAAGCTTTACAAGATTGGCTTCTCTATAAGAAGAGCCCTCCCCTCTTGGCTTTAGGGTTGGACATTTTAGAGAGGAAAACATTGTTAGAATCTCTGGTTCTAGGGTTAGACCTTATATATATTCTATCTCTATATATCTCTCCCTCTTGAGTGTTCTAGGTGTATTTGTTCATAGTATTGCACACAAACACCTACTATTACACCTTCCCTTGGCTATTGAGTTTCTAAAGGATTGTTTTCAGAGTTTTGGAGCTAGTTTGGAGCTCAAGAAGCTGCTGGAGCTTCATTTGTGAAGAAGGTCTTCAAGGGTAAGAAGTTTGTCCCTTTATTCCCCATTTTTGCATTGTATTTTTTCCTATCTTAGAACTGTTTTTGAGCTTAGTGTATAATATAAAAAGTTTTGTTTTTAGGCCCTCTAAATAGTTTGTTTAGAGTGTTTTGTGGTTTGAGGGTGTTTGACCCCTCCTAAGCCTTTGCACCGGGCTCGGCGCATCATGCTAACTGCATTAGTATTTCAAATCTAACTTGAATACATGCTACTTGTGCATTTTCACATGCCATGTTTGACCCCTCTTAAGCCTTGTAAGGCTCCATTTTGTGCCATTTTGGGTGAGCTCCGAGACCTTGGTGTTTGGGCCTCCTCACCACTGAAATCTTGAGGGATTTCAGAGGTGGGAATGGTGCCTTGAGGTCCCAAGAAGGAGAGGGCCACCCCCTCTCCTTGTTGTCCTTGAAAAGGGCCATTTTTGCCTCTTTCATGAGCACTTAGCTAAGCCTCATGTTGACCATGTCTTGGCTGTTATTTATGCCTATTTTGCCATAAAATAGCATTGTTGTATGTTGGTTTTGGTACACCATGCATGCTTAGCATACCTACCTTGTAATGCCATGTTTAGGCCTTAATATGCCTTAGGTTGTAAACCATTGTTCAAGCATGTTTTAGGTCTAGCTTTGTGAAGCTTTTATGCTTATTTTGCCATGCTAAAGGTCTGTCCTTAGTCATTTTGGTCGGCCATGACATGTTTAGTATAGCCCTTTGCATTTTGGCTTGTTGGCCTAAGTATGTGAGGAATATAAGCATTGTTTATTGCTTTATTTCAGTGGTTTAGCACCAATTTGTAGCATCATTTAGTCCCTTTAGCATGCTTGTATGCTTGCCTTGGATGCCACTTGATGCCTTATGAGCTTGTGTTGTATGCTCCTTGAAATTTGCATTTGTGCATGCTTTTGAATTCAAGCCATTTAGATCCATCTAAGTGGTCTTTTGAGCTTTGTTTTATGTGCTAAAACTCGGTTTTTGGGTCATTAAAATGCTGCGCAATGTTTGGTCTTGTTAAGTGTGGTCAAATACTTCATTAGCTTGTCTTGAATGCTTGGGCCATTTGTTGCATGTTTAGCCTATCTTGTTTGCTTGGTTTGGCACCATGTTCTTGCATGATTTTCAGAGCTTAATACATGCCCCATGTCCATGATTATCCCCTTTTAAGTGTGCTTAAAAGGTGCCCTTTGGTGCTTAAGTGTTTAGGCCTTAACGTGTGCATGTGTGTATGTGTGTTTGGTCCCCTCTTCTTAAGCTTTGACCACTGTTTTGGACCTAGCATAGGGCTGTCCAAATTAGTGTAAGACCATCCTCTCATGTTATTGCATGCATGCCTTGCATACCATCACATATTCGCTCCATTTCACCTTGTGTTGCATGCCATGTGTAATTGTATTTTGTTGTAGTGCTAGAGTTGCATGATATGCTATTGTATGCTTAGGTTGTAATACATTTGGCATGTATTCTCTCCTTTATCCACTTAACATGTTGTTGCATGTTTTTGCATTGCCATGTCGCATCCTTAGCTCACATGCCTAGGATTGTATTCCATTTGCATGCATGCTTGGCCTCTTGAAATGCTTGTGATAGAGGTTGAGTCCCATTGGTTTGTTCATATGCATTGCATTCCATATCAAAAATGCACACTTGATTCTTTGGGCCATCACGCATTGAAATGCGCGATTGATGGTCCAAGAACCAAGGATCATGGCCCTTTGAGTCATAAACATGATAAGGGGTGTGATTGGTGCATACATTGCTTGAATAGCATTGCCATGCTCTGCCTTGCCCTCTGTTGCTGTCAATTGCAGATTCTGCAGGAACTTTCTGCCGACCGGCAGTGTTTAGTGCCGACCGGCAATCCTTCCTGGGCCTATAGCTTCATAAACAGCCGATGATTACACACCACAGCCGGTGATAATTCTACTCAGCCGGTGGTGTCTCCCAATGTCTAGGGAAGCAATCCTGAGACTTTGGCAGTCTCCAGAGGAGTATAGCAGGGAAAACAGAGGCAGCTTGTGTATGGCAGTGTACTTCCAAGCAGGACCGAGCATGCATTGCATTGGGCTCTCTTCCCGAGGCGGTGTAGACACCCCATTTTTGACCGTCCTCAAGACTTGGACGTCACCGTTTGAACACTCGGTGATTATCCATGTTTGTGTTCGTTTGGAGTTCTCGGAGGTCTCGGCTCGCGCGCCTTGCCTCAAGATCTCCGAACAGTGTGTGCATGTCTTCCAACCCCCACTTCTTTCTCCCTTTTACTTACCTGCTTATGATGGTTAGTATTAGGACACGTTTACTTTAGCGTACCTCATGATATGCATGCGTGCATCATTCGCCAGTATTGCATGCATCGGGCTCGGCGCGTCATGCTAATTGCATTAAAATTCGAATCTAACTTTGAATACATGCTTCCCGTGCACCTCGCATGCCATCCTTAGGTTAGCCGAGCCTATTCTAGTAACATTTTGTATGCGATGCATTAGGCACTTAACCTGGACCTGGATCATGCATTGATTGCTAACACGTTCTTGTTTTGGCACGGAGTACGATGTAAGTATTTTATGCTTTAGCATACCGCATGCGTGTGAATGCTATTATGACAGCATGCTTACCATGTGGCTAGATGCTTATGTGATAAACTGTTTGAATGCCTGTGGGTGAAGGTTGGATTGTCTGAGTTGGAAAAACTCGTTGAAATCCGTATTTTAGCCTACTTGCGAGTAGCAAATTCCAAAATTGTGCTTATTATGTCATAATATGCCTCTGTTTTTAGTTGGTTTTGGTATACCATGCATGCTTAGCTTACCTACCTTGTAATGTTTAAAATATTTAGGTGGCAACTCTGTATCTGGCAAAGCAGTCCATGTTTGGCACTTCTTTTCAAAAAATCTGTTTCTCAAAACGATTTGCCGGATTTGGACTCTTTGGTTCAGATTAAGAACCATGACACAAATGGAGTCCGAACTGTAGCGAGGGCCCCTCGCGGGCGCGTTTACAGCTGGCCTTGGCCATGGCATGGCATTCTGCTGGCTTTGGCTGGGCTGCCTTAGCCTTGGCCTTTGCATGGCATGATGCTGCCCTTGGCCATGGCATGGCACGCTGCTGGCTTTGGCTGGGCTGCCTTGGCCTTGGCCTTTGCATGGCATGCTGCTGGGCTTTGGCTAGGCTACCTTGGCCTTGGCCTTTGCATGGCATTCTGCTAGCCTTGGCCATGGCTTGGCATACTGTTGGCTTTGGCTAGGCTACCTTGGCCTTGGCCTTTGCATGGCATTCTGCTAGCCTTGGCCATGGCTTGGCATACTGTTGGCTTTGGCTAGGCTGCGTTGGCCTTGGCATGGCATGTCATGCTGCTGGCCTTGGCCTTGGCGTGGCCTTGTCATGCTGTTGGTTTTGGCTGGGCTGCCTTGTCCTTGGCCTTAGCATGGCATGCTGCTGGCCTTGGCCTTGGCATGGCATGCTGCTGGCCCTGACCGTGGCATGGCATGCTGCTGGCTTTGGCTGGGCTGCCTTGGCCTTGGCCTTGGCATGGCATGCTGTTGGCTGGGCTGCCTTGGCCTTGGCATGGCATGCTGCTGGCCCTGACCGTGCCATGGCATGCTGCTGGCTTTGGCTGGGCTGCCTTGGCCTTGGCCTTTGCATGGCATGCTGTTGGTCTTGGCCATGGCATGGCATGCTGCTGGCTTTGGCTGGGCTGCCTTCGCCTTGGCCTTTGCGTGGTATGCTGCTGGTTTTGGCCATGGCGTGGCATGCTGCTGGCTTTGGCTAGGCTGCCTTGGCCTTGGCATGGATGGCATGCTGTTGGCCTTGGCCTTGGCATGGCATGCTGCTGGCTTTGGCTGGGCTGCCTTGGCCTTGGCCTTGCCATGGCATGCTGCTGGCCTTGCCCATGGCATGGCATGCTGCTGGCTTTGGCTGGGCTGCCTTGGCCTTGGTATGGCATGGCATGCTGCTGGCCTTGGCCATGGCATGGCATGCTGCTGGCTTTGGCTGAGCTGCCTTGGCCTTGGCCATGGCATGGCATGCTGCTGGCCTTGGCTGGGCGGCCTTGGCCTTGGCATGGCATGGCATGCTGCTGGCCTTGGCTGGGCAGCCTTGGCCTTGGCATGGCATGGCATGCTACTGGCTTTGGCTGGGCTGCCTTGGCCTTGGCCATGGCATGGCATGCTGCTGGCCTTGGCTGGGCGGCCTTGGCCTTGGCATGGCATGGCATGCTGCTGGCTTTGGCTGGGCTGCCTTGGCATGGAATGCTGCTGGCCTTGGCCATGGCATGGCACGCTGCTGGCTTTCGCTGGACTGCCTTAGCCTTGGCCTTTGCATGGCATGCTGCTGGCCTTGGCCATGGCATGGCATGGCATGATGCTGGCTTTGGCTGGGCTGCCTTGTCCTTAGCCTTGGCATGGCATACTGCTGGCCTTGGCCTTGGCATGGCATGCTGCTGGCTTTGGCTAGGCTGCCTTGGCCTTGGCCTTGGCATGTCATGCTGCTGTCCTTGGTTCTTATCATTAGACGTGCGTTGCGTGCTGCCCAGGCCGCGCGCATGCCATGTCGTGCTACCCAGGCAGCGCGCATGCCAGGCCGCCCATGCCGCACGCATGGTAAGTCGCGTTGTCCAAGCCGCGTGCATGTCATGCCCTGTTGCGCAGGCTGCGCACATGCCATGCTGTCCAGGCCGCGCGCATGCCAGGTCGCCCACGCCGCGCATGCCAGGTCGCCCACGCCGCGCATGCCATGCCATGATGCCCACGCCGCGCGCCTGCCATGCCGTCCACGCTCGTGCGAATGCCATGCCATGCTGCCCAGGCCGCCGCCACGACAAATCCTGATGCTGCCCTCACTAGAAAGCATTGGAAGCCTAAGGAGATTGCTAGAACTCTCCAGAGAATGGCTAGAAGAAGGGAGGCTCTAATAGAAGAATCTAGAATTCTCTAGAGCAGTCAAGAGGATGGTGGAACTGGAAAGCCCTGGGAGGTGGTAGAGCATGCTGGAAGCTTCTGGAACTCCCTGGAGCATTGTAGAAACTTGTACATAGTTAGAGGCCCTTGTAGAACCTTCTAGACATGTACATACTAGAATAGTCCTAGAATACTCTAGCGAGGCAGGAAAGCTATGACTTCCAGGAACGGATCCTGAAGGCTATTTGTCAACTCCAAGACCAAGTCCAAGAGTTGAAGGAAGGCTTGGAGGAGACACGGGCGGATTGGGCCATATGCAAGCGAGCTGTGGCTAGTGGCGGTGTTGCTACTAATGCGGGATTCACTCCAAGGCTCGAGGCACCAAAGCCTAAGGAGTTTGATGGCACGCGGGATGCCAATGAGCTGGATGACTACCTTTGGCACTTAGAGAGGTACTTTGAAGCTTTAAACTTAAATGATGAACTTGCGAAGGTACGCACTGCTTCTCCCTACCTCACTAAGTTAGCTGGAGTTTGGTGGCGTCATAAGCACGCTAAAATGGAAAGAGGCATTTGCACTATCTCTTCATGGGAACAATTCAAGAATGAACTAATGAGGCAATTCTATCCTGAAAATGTGGCATATGAAGCACGTTTGAAGA
>NW_021024585.1:27750-32750 GCF_004153795.1 Camellia sinensis
GGATGGCATGCTGCTGGCCTTGGCCTTGGCTTGGTATGCTGCTGGCTTTGGCTGGTCTGCCTTGGCCGTGGCATGGCATGCCGCTGGCCTAGGCCTTTGCATGGGATGCTGCTGGCTTTGGCTGGCCTGCGTTGGCCGTGGCATGGCATGCCGCTGGCCTAGGCCTTTGCATGGGATGCTGCTGGCTTTGGCTGGCCTGCGTTGGCCGTGGCATGGCATGCCGCTGGCCTAGGCCTTTGCATGGGATGCTGCTGGCTTTGGCTGGCCTGCGTTGGCCGTGGCATGGCATGCCGCTGGCCTAGGCCTTTGCATGGGATGCTGCTGGCTTTGGCTGGCCTGCGTTGGCCGTGGCATGGCATGCCGCTGGCCTAGGCCTTTGCATGGGATGCTGCTGGCTTTGGCTGGCCTGCGTTGGCCGTGGCATGGCATGCCGCTGGCCTAGGCCTTTGCATGGGATGCTGCTGGCTTTGGCTGGCCTGCGTTGGCCGTGGCATGGCATGCCGCTGGCCTAGGCCTTTGCATGGGATGCTGCTGGCTTTGGCTGGCCTGCGTTGGCCGTGGCATGGCATGCCGCTGGCCTAGGCCTTTGCATGGGATGCTGCTGGCTTTGGCTGGCCTGCGTTGGCCGTGGCATGGCATGCCGCTGGCCTAGGCCTTTGCATGGGATGCTGCTGGCTTTGGCTGGCCTGCGTTGGCCGTGGCATGGCATGCCGCTGGCCTAGGCCTTTGCATGGGATGCTGCTGGCTTTGGCTGGCCTGCGTTGGCCGTGGCATGGCATGCCGCTGGCCTAGGCCTTTGCATGGGATGCTGCTGGCTTTGGCTGGCCTGCGTTGGCCGTGGCATGGCATGCCGCTGGCCTAGGCCTTTGCATGGGATGCTGCTGGCTTTGGCTGGCCTGCGTTGGCCGTGGCATGGCATGCCGCTGGCCTAGGCCTTTGCATGGGATGCTGCTGGCTTTGGCTGGCCTGCGTTGGCCGTGGCATGGCATGCCGCTGGCCTAGGCCTTTGCATGGGATGCTGCTGGCTTTGGCTGGCCTGCGTTGGCCGTGGCATGGCATGCCGCTGGCCTAGGCCTTTGCATGGGATGCTGCTGGCTTTGGCTGGCCTGCGTTGGCCGTGGCATGGCATGCCGCTGGCCTAGGCCTTTGCATGGGATGCTGCTGGCTTTGGCTGGCCTGCGTTGGCCGTGGCATGGCATGCCGCTGGCCTAGGCCTTTGCATGGGATGCTGCTGGCTTTGGCTGGCCTGCGTTGGCCGTGGCATGGCATGCCGCTGGCCTAGGCCTTTGCATGGGATGCTGCTGGCTTTGGCTGGCCTGCGTTGGCCGTGGCATGGCATGCCGCTGGCCTAGGCCTTTGCATGGGATGCTGCTGGCTTTGGCTGGCCTGCGTTGGCCGTGGCATGGCATGCCGCTGGCCTAGGCCTTTGCATGGGATGCTGCTGGCTTTGGCTGGCCTGCGTTGGCCGTGGCATGGCATGCCGCTGGCCTAGGCCTTTGCATGGGATGCTGCTGGCTTTGGCTGGCCTGCGTTGGCCGTGGCATGGCATGCCGCTGGCCTAGGCCTTTGCATGGGATGCTGCTGGCTTTGGCTGGCCTGCGTTGGCCGTGGCATGGCATGCCGCTGGCCTAGGCCTTTGCATGGGATGCTGCTGGCTTTGGCTGGCCTGCGTTGGCCGTGGCATGGCATGCCGCTGGCCTAGGCCTTTGCATGGGATGCTGCTGGCTTTGGCTGGCCTGCGTTGGCCGTGGCATGGCATGCCGCTGGCCTAGGCCTTTGCATGGGATGCTGCTGGCTTTGGCTGGCCTGCGTTGGCCGTGGCATGGCATGCCGCTGGCCTAGGCCTTTGCATGGGATGCTGCTGGCTTTGGCTGGCCTGCGTTGGCCGTGGCATGGCATGCCGCTGGCCTAGGCCTTTGCATGGGATGCTGCTGGCTTTGGCTGGCCTGCGTTGGCCGTGGCATGGCATGCCGCTGGCCTAGGCCTTTGCATGGGATGCTGCTGGCTTTGGCTGGCCTGCGTTGGCCGTGGCATGGCATGCCGCTGGCCTAGGCCTTTGCATGGGATGCTGCTGGCTTTGGCTGGCCTGCGTTGGCCGTGGCATGGCATGCCGCTGGCCTAGGCCTTTGCATGGGATGCTGCTGGCTTTGGCTGGCCTGCGTTGGCCGTGGCATGGCATGCCGCTGGCCTAGGCCTTTGCATGGGATGCTGCTGGCTTTGGCTGGCCTGCGTTGGCCGTGGCATGGCATGCCGCTGGCCTAGGCCTTTGCATGGGATGCTGCTGGCTTTGGCTGGCCTGCGTTGGCCGTGGCATGGCATGCCGCTGGCCTAGGCCTTTGCATGGGATGCTGCTGGCTTTGGCTGGCCTGCGTTGGCCGTGGCATGGCATGCCGCTGGCCTAGGCCTTTGCATGGGATGCTGCTGGCTTTGGCTGGCCTGCGTTGGCCGTGGCATGGCATGCCGCTGGCCTAGGCCTTTGCATGGGATGCTGCTGGCTTTGGCTGGCCTGCGTTGGCCGTGGCATGGCATGCCGCTGGCCTAGGCCTTTGCATGGGATGCTGCTGGCTTTGGCTGGCCTGCGTTGGCCGTGGCATGGCATGCCGCTGGCCTAGGCCTTTGCATGGGATGCTGCTGGCTTTGGCTGGCCTGCGTTGGCCGTGGCATGGCATGCCGCTGGCCTAGGCCTTTGCATGGGATGCTGCTGGCTTTGGCTGGCCTGCGTTGGCCGTGGCATGGCATGCCGCTGGCCTAGGCCTTTGCATGGGATGCTGCTGGCTTTGGCTGGCCTGCGTTGGCCGTGGCATGGCATGCCGCTGGCCTAGGCCTTTGCATGGGATGCTGCTGGCTTTGGCTGGCCTGCGTTGGCCGTGGCATGGCATGCCGCTGGCCTAGGCCTTTGCATGGGATGCTGCTGGCTTTGGCTGGCCTGCGTTGGCCGTGGCATGGCATGCCGCTGGCCTAGGCCTTTGCATGGGATGCTGCTGGCTTTGGCTGGCCTGCGTTGGCCGTGGCATGGCATGCCGCTGGCCTAGGCCTTTGCATGGGATGCTGCTGGCTTTGGCTGGCCTGCGTTGGCCGTGGCATGGCATGCCGCTGGCCTAGGCCTTTGCATGGGATGCTGCTGGCTTTGGCTGGCCTGCGTTGGCCGTGGCATGGCATGCGGCTTTGGCATGCCATGTTGCTGGCCAAGGCCGTGGCCTGACATGCTGGCCAAGGCCGGGGCATGGCAAGCTGCTGGCCAAGGTCGTGGCATGGCACGCTGCTGGCCAAGGCCGGGGCATAGCACGCTGCTGGCCATGGCCGTGGCTTGGCAAGGTTGCCAAGGCCGGGGCATGGCGTGCTGCTGGCCAAGGCTTTGGCATGCCATGTTGCTGGCCAAGGCCGTGGCCTGACATGCTGGCCAAGGCCGGGGCATGGCAAGCTGCTGGCCAAGGTCGTGGCATGGCACGCTGCTGGCCAAGGCCGGGGCATAGCACGCTGCTGGCCATGGCCGTGGCTTGGCAAGGTTGCCAAGGCCGGGGCATGGCGTGCTGCTGGCCAAGGCTTTGGCATGCCATGTTGCTGGCCAAGGCCGTGGCCTGACATGCTGGCCAAGGCCGGGGCATGGCAAGCTGCTGGCCAAGGTCGTGGCATGGCACGCTGCTGGCCAAGGCCGGGGCATAGCACGCTGCTGGCCATGGCCGTGGCATGACAAGCTTGCCAAGGCCGGGGCATGGCGTGCTGCTGGCCAAGGCTTTGGCATGGCATGCTGCCCTAGGCCAACGTGCCACCGCCACCGCCGCGGGCCGCCACTCGACGCATCCCGTGCTTGGCTATGTAGTTTCGATGCCACAAGCCAATGCCACAAGCCAAGCGATGGCATGTGCCAAGCGCCCGCCTAGGCATAGGCGTGGCCTGTGGCCTGGCCATGCTGGCCAGCCTTAAGGGAGGTGCCCCCCCCTTATAATAGCCTGTTAAGCCCTTTTCAATCTGGCAGGAGGAAACATCAAGCATGTTCGAGGAGTCATAATGGGGTTTTTTTAAAAAGTATTGGTTTTTTGCCAAACCTTTCAACATGAAAGTTGTAGGAAATAATTTAAGACACCGTAAAAAAAATTGAAAAAAAATATTTGGCCACCGAAAATATTTTATTTTAATTTATTTCAATTTTAATACTTAAAAATATTAAAAATTAATAAAAATAGTCAAAAAATTATGGAAAAATTCCAATAATTAAAGGATGAGGCACTAGTAATTATTGAAATTATTCAATTTTTTTTGAATTTTTTTTATTTTATTTTAATTTTTTTGCCCCAAATAAAGGCTTAAAAAATTCGAAAAACTCAAGAAAAATTGCAAAAAAATAGGGAGTGACATTTAAAATTAATTGTTGTGCATTTTTAATTGTGTGGCATGGTTTGGGTAAGAATATAAAAGAATCATGTTCAAAAAGAGCGATCAAGGCGGTGGCATGCCATGGCCTTGGCCTTTGCCCGCATCCTTTGCCTTGGCCATGGCCTTGCACGGGGACTTGGCCTTGCCCGCTGCCTCACACGCTGCGTTGGCCTTGGCCTTGGCATGGCATACTCGCCGAGGCCGTGGCGTGGCATGATTGCCCAGCCCGTGGCATGCCATGCTCGCCCCGCCCGTGGCATGCCATGCTTCTGGCCAAGGCCTTGGCATGGCATGCTGGCCCAAGGCATTGGCATGGCATGCCGGCCAAGGCATTTGCATGGCATGCTTGCGAAGGCCACGACAACGCATGCTGCTGGCCAAGCCCATGACACCAGCGTGCTGTTGGCCAAGGCCTTGGCATGGCATGCCGGCCGGGGCATTGGCATGGCATGCTGGCCAAGGCCGTGGCACGGTATGCTGCTGGCCAAGGCCGTGGCAAGGCAAGCCGGCCTATGCCGTGGCATGGCATGCTCTCCCAGCTCGTGGCATGCCATGCTGCTGGCCAAGGCCTTGGCATGGCATGCTGAAGCAAGGCATTGGCCTTGGCATGGCATGCGTGGCAAGGC
>NW_021024585.1:37750-52301 GCF_004153795.1 Camellia sinensis
AAAGTGCTACACGGAACTAAGTGCTACGATGTGAGTTACCTCTAGAGTCCGTGTGAGACACCTCTTGGGTTCATATATGCATGTCCAAGGGCTTTAATGCCGATATGTTTCAAGGGCTTTAATGCCAATATGTTTTAAAGGCTTAATGCCATTTTGATAAAGGCTGTAATGCCAATCTGATAAGGGCTTATGCCATTCTAATATGAAACAAAGTGCTACACGGAACTAAGTGCTACGATGTGAGTTACCTCTAGAGTCCGTGTGAGACACCTCTTGGGTTCATATATGCATGTCCAAGGGCTTTAATGCCGATATGTTTCAAGGGCTTTAATGCCAATATGTTTTAAAGGCTTAATGCCATTTTGATAAAGGCTGTAATGCCAATCTGATAAGGGCTTATGCCATTCTAATATGAAACAAAGTGCTACACGGAACTAAGTGCTACGATGTGAGTTACCTCTAGAGTCCGTGTGAGACACCTCTTGGGTTCATATATGCATGTCCAAGGGCTTTAATGCCGATATGTTTCAAGGGCTTTAATGCCAATATGTTTTAAAGGCTTAATGCCATTTTGATAAAGGCTGTAATGCCAATCTGATAAGGGCTTATGCCATTCTAATATGAAACAAAGTGCTACACGGAACTAAGTGCTACGATGTGAGTTACCTCTAGAGTCCGTGTGAGACACCTCTTGGGTTCATATATGCATGTCCAAGGGCTTTAATGCCGATATGTTTCAAGGGCTTTAATGCCAATATGTTTTAAAGGCTTAATGCCATTTTGATAAAGGCTGTAATGCCAATCTGATAAGGGCTTATGCCATTCTAATATGAAACAAAGTGCTACACGGAACTAAGTGCTACAATGTGAGTCACCTCTAGAATCCGTGTGAGACACCTCTTGAGTCCATATATTTATATGTTCAAGGGCTGTAATGCCATTCTGATAAGGGCTTTATGTCATTCTGACAAGGGCTCCATGCCATATGTTCAAGGGCTATATGCCATTATGTTTAAAAGCTTAATGTTAATGTATCCATGGGCTTAAAACCATTATGACTCACGACTGGGGCCTAAGGCCATATAACATGAAAACAGGAACAGATTAACTACATGATCTTCGCATTTATTTATGCATTGTTATGAATTATGTTTAAATTGTACATTTATGTATCATACTATTCACTGAGCTTGGCTCACCCTATGTTATGTCTGTTTCTGTAGGTAACCAACCAAGTGGTCAGTCCTAAACCATGACGCTTGTCCTCTTTGGTCAACCTTTCCATGTCCAAGCCTAAGAGAAGCCGCTCTTATTTTCATGAAGTTTTGACGAACTTTGGTTTTGCACTCTAGTTGTTGGCCTAAGGTTGAAATGTGTATAATACTTTCTTCCGAAATGTTTTGGTGTATGCCCAATTATAGAGCTGGGCTTGTGTATAGGTGCGTATATATACCCGACATTCGGATGTATGTTTTAGATTTTATTTGTCTGTTTAAAGTTTGTGATCCTAGCATGATAGTAGTAGCTCAATGGAGTTTGTTTCTATTGTCAATTTTGATATTTAATGCTTCCGTTCAGGCCCTATATATTATATATATAACAGGTTAAGTGTTCGTTTCTGAAGTGGTCATGCCCAAACTTTTAGGGGCGGGTTTGGGGTGTGACACACTCGGCCCTCCGGATTTTCAAGGGCCGCCGAGGGCGCACCGGACACCACGCGACGTGCGGTGCTCTTCCAGTTGCTGAACCCTACCTCCGGCTGAGCCATTTCCAGGGTGGGCAGGTTGTTAAACTGAAAAGATAACTCTTCCCGAGGCCCCCGCCAACATCTCCGGACTCCCTAACGTTGTCGTCAGCCGCCACGTCCCGGTTCACGAATTTTAACCCGATTCCCTTTCGAAGCTCGCACTAAACGCGCTCTCTGTTGGGCTTCTCCTGACTCTTAGGATTGACTAACCCATGTTCAAGTGTCGTTCGCATGGCAAAAATGAACCAAGTAAAACATGAACAAGATACGCATTTGTGTTGCATTGCATGTGTTTGGATCGGACGTTAATCCAAATACGACAAATAGGGGATGTTTCATACTCGAAGTGATTAGACGTGTCGTATTTCTTGGTCACCATCACCCTTGATCATGCATGATAGGATGTTGGCCATTTGAGTCTTATTTGTGCATTCATGAAACTTGTACAAGCTTGGTCCTTTGGCCATCATGCATTGAGATGCTTGATTGGTGGCTTGAGAGCCAAGCGCCACACTCCTTTGAGCTTGAGAAATGATGAGGAGAGTGGCAGTACATACATTTCCTGCAAAATGCCTTGCTTTGCCTCTGTTGTTCTCTATTGCAGTAAAAATAGAAGTCTGGAAAAATGGGTGGCCGACCGACCACTTGCACTAGCCGACCGGCCAGATGAGGTAGTCGATTGGCCAGTTGCAGTAGCCGGCCAGCCACCAGTGCAAAGGTTGTCCAATGTGTTCATGTGTTAGAGCAGAGGCAGTCTGGAATATTGGTTCAGCGTTCAGAGATCAAGGCAAATGCAAACAAACGCAACCGGTGGCAAGGCGATGGATTTTCGGGAGGATGCAACCGAGCATGCATGTCTCCCTCGCCCACGAGGCCATTTTATTGCTTTATTAGCTAGTTGTAGCTAATCATTACAAGTGCTATAATTAATTAGTTTAATCTGTTTTGTAATAATTAGCTTAGCTTAGTCTAGCTTAGCTTATTTATTCAGACCCTCCTTCGAGAGGGTGTAATGTTGTAATAAGGGTGCGTGCGTGTGTGCATGTCTTTCAACCCCACATCTTTCTCCCTTTTATTTAATTGTTTTTGATGGTCAGATTAGGGCACGTTTTGATTAGCATGCCTTATGTTTGCATGTTTGCATCATTCATTTGTCTTGCATGCACCGGGCTCGGCGCATCATTCAAACTGCATTGTATTTCAATACTTATTTGAATACGTGTATAAAAGCATGTTATCAAAGTGTTGCAAATACCATGATTAGGTAGCCGAGCCTATTTAGTTGCATTATTGCATGTGTTGCATTAGGCATCTTGCATACTTAGGATCACGCATTGTTTTCTAACTAGCTTTTGTTTTTGGCTTGGAGTACTCAGTAAGCTTTTACGCTTTAGCATATTGCATGAGTGTGATTACCATAATGCCATGTTTCGCATGCTTTCCACGAGGCTATTTGTTTAATTGATAAACTGCATGAATGCCTGTGGATGAATGCTTTGTTACTTGAATTAGAACAATTCGATAAATGTGAGTTTTAAGCCCACTATGTGAAGTGGCAAATCATGTTTTAAAGCCCACTTGAGGGTGGCAAATCCGCCCTGTAGCCCTCTTTAGGGTGGCATTTTCAAACCATTTTCGAAAACAAACATGAATTGAGTTGTTTCAATTCTCACGATTTAGTCTATTCTTGCTTGCAAGCATCACATAGTAAAGCTAGATTAATAACCGGAATAAGAACACATGTGTTTATAAAACAACATATCATGCTTAGTAAAGGCTGATCCTTTGATCAGGCGAGCAGGGGTGCTCATTTCAGGACCTTCTCCTCTCGTACCCAAGTTCCCGAGCCGAGGCAACTTTGGTGATGACGGACACGTGGCCTTTGGCACAAGTCAAGATTTCCTAAATTTCCCAAAAACAAAATATTTAGGTAGTGACTCTATAATCTGGCAAAGCAGTCCAGTTTTGGCATTATTTGATTCAAAATTGATTTTCCAAAATGATTTGCCAGATTTGACTCTTTGATGTTTATCAATTTCACATTGCACTTTGTGAGATTAGATTCAGAACTGTGACAGGAGTCCGAACTATAGGAGACCAATTTGCACCTCTCCGAATGGAGGGCGCGCGAAGAAAGTCGAGTCTATAGTTTCTGGCGACTCTGTTGGGGATTTAGAAAACTTGACTCAAACTCATGATATGTTGTTTTATCTACATTTGTGTGTTTCTTTGCATTGCATTTGCATTGGTGCGCCTAAGTCACAGTGTTTGCCATCTGTTATTCCTAAATGGCTTGCCGGAGGCTCTCTTGGAAAAGCTTGCCATAAGGCTGATCAATTGCAGACTCTGCCACGATGGGAACACGAACCTTGGATCCGGATTATCGCTGTACCGTTTGATCCTCCTTTCACTTCTCAGTGTTAGGTGCAAAAGGTATATTAGGTAGTCTTGCTGAGGCACCTTTTTTGACCAATCAACCTAGTTGCATATCGGAAGCACCTTTTTTGGCCAATCAACCTAGTTGCATATCGGAAGCCTTAGAGACTATTCCAAACTAGGACAGGTTGCTCACCCGAATGCAGGATTGTTTGAAACCACATGTTTGCATAGTGAAACCCTAACTCCTGACGAAACTAGGACAGGGTAACCTTACCCCCTTATAGGGGTGTTTTGGCTCTCAATTAGCTGGTATGTGCTTTAGAGTGAACTGTACAGGGATGTGCATATCAGTTGCGAGTCTGGTATCTGATTTTGGGGCAGAATTCAATAAAGAGTACAATCATTTAGCTATGCTCATATCTATTCTGGTGAAATCAGGCTAAGGTGCTGTTTGTTTTCTCTTTTGCAAAGTAGTCCTGGAACCATAACTTCAGAAGGCTCCCATATCCCCTGGGTGCATTGGACTTGTGTTGATAGACTTTGACAGGTTGGAGATTTAGTTCAAGGGCAACCAGTGTTTCCTTCGCTAGAGGCAAGGCAAAGAAAGGCCAGACAGGGCTCATTGATTCAACTGATCCGACAGTCACCAGTCACATCACCTTTGTTCACACTCAGCAAACCGTGATGGCACAGGGTTCGGAAGAAGTTATGGCCATGATAGTGGCATTAAATCAGGGAACTGCCATGCAGGATGAGACCAATGTTGGAATGCAACGCCCATCTGGGGCACCTACCATGCATCCAATCTTAGGACCCCAACCGAACTTTGAACCACTTCTGCCAACTAAAGATTCACAAGGTCCGAATCCCCGAGAAAGGTTGCCTCAAGATCAAGTTTTCACACCTCTGGTAGGGCTGGTCGCGGATCGGTTTTGGCCGGGTGCGGGTCAAAACCGACCCGACCCGCACACGTACGGGTTGAAGAAAACAGACCCGCAACCACCCGCAGTGCGGTTCGCGGTTTGTGCGGGTGGGTCAGTTGGTTATGCGGGCGGGTGCGGTTCGATTTGCGGTTTGGGCTTTTTTTTTTAATTGGGCTTAGTTATGATATTAATTTGAACAAATTTGACATGTTGGGCTACTTTTTAAGCACTTTTTTTTTTATGGAAAAGTTATAAATTAAATTTCATTATAACATAAATGCCCATATAATGATATAATAAATTTTACATTCTTTCAAAATACAAAAATAATTGATAAAACTAATTACAAACTAAAACAACATTAAAATTCACACTAAAATCAATCTCCATCCATCCATAATCCAAAACTTACCTAAATTTTACATTCATCCAAAATGCAAAAATAATAATAATAACTAGTTATCTCCATCCATCCATAATCCAAAGTTTACCTAAGTTTTACATTCATCCAAAATGTAAAAATAATAATAATAACTAGTTATCTCCATCCATCCATAATCCAAAGCTTACCTATTAATCCAAAATGCAAAAATAATAATAATAACTAGTTAGAAACTAAAATAAATTAGTTTTCATCCATCCATCCATCCAAAATCTAAAGCTTACCTAAAATTTAGTGCTCCAATAAATTTTGCATTCATCCAAAATAAAAATAATAATAATAAAAATTAGTTACAAACTAAAATAACATTGTCTACAAACTTCATCCAAAATAATTTCAAAAGGTCCAAGGCTTCACTAAACTCTTTAGATCCAATGTCCAATGTCCAATCTCATCCAACAATCTGCCAAAAAAAATTCCGATGAGCCAAATGAATAAATATAAATAAATAGATATAAATAAATAAACATTAATCTGATCTCAACTAATTAGAAAAATCTCACACATGAGCCAAATGAACATTAAAGTTCAATTATAGCATCTACATTAGACTTTGGGGTTGAAGATGAACATGGCTCCAAAGTACTTAAAAGCATGAGTCAACAAGAGAAGATAAATAAACTTGCATAGTAAAAATAATAATAGAATTAAAAATAAAGAGATATTCACATATTACCCGAGTCGTATTGCTCAAATTCCTCCACATCATCCATTGCTTTTCGAAGAGAAATTGGAAGGTTGCTTTTAACCCAATTTTGTGTGCATACAAGAGCTTCAACCATGGAAGGGGCAAGTGAACTACAGAATGGATCAAGGATACATCCCCCGGTACTGAAAGCCGACTCCGAAGCAACGGTAGAAATGGGCATGGCCAACACATCCTTTGCTATTTGAGATAACACTCTATACTTTGTTGCATTATTCTTCCAATATTCCAATATCTCAAATGTCTGATTTTTGCAAAATGTTCAACCTCGCCCAAGTACTTGTCTAATTCCGACTTGCTTCCACTAGTGAAGCGCCCTTCCAAATATGAATTAAATTGGACTCCATTTGAGAATCCAAATCATCCTTATCAATCACCATTGTCTCCACTTCAGTCACCCTCGAGACACTCTCATTTGATGAATAAATTGTGGCATAATGGTTGTACAAACGAATCAAACAAGAAATAATTTTGTTCACCATCTCATCCACCTTCCTCTTATCTCCATGAAATATATTTGTAAAACAAAACTCCAAGTATGCTATCTTTTTTATAGGATCAAGGGCAACAGCAACATACAACAACAAATTAATCTTATTTCCATCCCCCCAATATTTGTTGAACTTTTGCTTCATACTCATAGCCATTGTGCACAAAACATCATCATTGTCAAAAATTAATTGATTAATTGTGCTTTCAATTTTAAACATCTCTTTATAAAATGCATTGGAAGTAACAAAAAGGGACCCGGAAAATTTCTTTGTTGCAAGATAGAATAGTTTTAAAAATCTCACAAACAACCTACATTTTTTCCAATCCTCCTCATTTGGAATCCTCCTAATCCCACCATCAACATCCTTGAAGTAAGTTTCAAAATTGGAGTCTTCATACTTCAAACGGTTAAAAGCCTTCTCAAACTTTTCAGCAGCCTCCAACATTAAATATGTGGAATTCCACCTTGTTGGTACATCTAGGCATACAAGAGCAGTAGTCACAAGTTTTAGATAGGCCGCACACTTCTTAAAAGCATCTTGCCGATTAGGAGAAGACCTCACATACCTGACTGCAAGTCTAATATTTGCAATAAAATCATCCATTTCCTTCAATCCATCACTCACAACAAGGTTTAGAATATGTACACAACACCGCATATGCAAAAACTCATGCTCCAAAATGGTCCCCTTCCAATATTTGGTATTCCTTCTCAAGTATTGAATGGTAAGATTGTTGGAACTAGCATTATCAACAGTTACAATGAAGATACTATCGATGTTCCACTCAAGCAAGCACAACTCAATTTTTCTACCCAAAGTTTCCCCCTTGTGATCTTCAACTTGTTGGAAGTTTATGATTCTTTTTTTGTAGTTTCCAATTATCATCAATGAAATGAGCCGTTAGACACATGTAACACAAATTTTGAATAGAAGTCCAAGTGTCCGTAGTGAAACAAATTCTACGACCCTTCATCAACCTCCTCAATTTATCCCTCTCATTGTTGAATATGTTTGTCACCTCTCTCGCTATGGTATGACGAGATGGGATTGGTGTGAATTTAGGAACGGCAACATTACAAAATCTTTTAAACCCAACTCCCCCCACAAATCGAAAAGGTAACTCATCAATAATCACCATCTCGGCAAGAGCCCTTTTACAAGCATCAAAACTAAAACTTGTTGCCACAACCTCAACACCCTCTTCGCCATTTTGTTTTGGTTTAAAACTCAATGTTTGTTGCCCATCTTTATCATTGTTTGGAAATTGTTTGCAATTAGGGGTATGACTTCTCAAATTACTAGTCCCATGAGTCCTAGAATCGGCCATATACTCTTTATAACAATACTTACACACTGCTCTACGTTTCCCATCTTCTCCTATAACCTTATCAAAATGGTCCCAAACCGAGGATGGTGCTCTCCCACCACTACTCTCACTCTTTCTTTTGTTCGGGGGTTTAGGAGGCTTAGATTCAGATGGGGAAACATTAGTTTGAGAATTAGATGATTCTGGTGGAACAATATGGCTTCCGGTAGATTCAACACTAGCATTGTCATCTTTATCCATTCAAACTGGTAATAAAAAATTAAAAATGTATGAGATAACAATTAAGTCATGGATGGTATAATAATTGAATCTAAACCATATACAATATCATACCAATACCATTTTTATTAAATTTATGGATAAATAGTCAAATAACATGTCTAACTTCATCACTATTGAAAAGATGTTTTTGTCTCCCCTTGGAGCTTTCAAGAGGGATTTCACATCCAACAAGGGAAACATAATGATTAATTATTTATTTTAAAGTAAATTCATTTCTGTCCCTTTTTGCATACAAGAAAATTCATCATTAATACAAGAAGAAAGCATATATAGAGAAGAAAGCATCTATAGAGCACATTACTCTGTCAAAAAAAATACAAAAAAGAAAAAAATAATAATTAAGCAGCTCACTCTAGTTTTGTCATGAAAAACGAAAATAAAACAAATGAAGAAAGAACAACATGAATAATTCAAATTTAAAAAAAAAATAAAGTGGGGAACAAGATTAAAATTAAGATTTTTATTTTTATTTTTTATAATTTTAAAAAGGGAGGGGATATTTTTTATAATCTTGTTATAGCTTGTTTTGATTGCCACAAAAAAATAAAATAAAATAAAATGTTGAAATCACTATTGAAAAGATGTTTTTGTTTAAGCAGACTGTCATTTTGGTGGTTGAATCCATTGCTCAAGAAAGGAAAAGAGAAAATTCTTGAGGACAAAGAGATACCAAAGTTGAGGCAAACAGATCAAGCAGAGACATGTTACAAATACTAATGGATCAGCTTGCCAAATCAAACAGAGAGCCATCAATCGAATGAAAGAGAGAGAGAGAGAGAGAGAGAGAGAGAGAACCGTACAGGGCTGTGTTGCTGCGGATCGCCGGTTGATTTGCTGCTGCCGATTGCCGGTTGCTTTGCTGCTGCCAATCGCCGGCGTCTCGCCTCGCCGCCGCTGCTGCTGCTGTCGATCGCCGGCGTCTCGCCTCGCCGCCGCTGCTGCTGCTGCTAGGGTTAGCGGCTGCTGCTAGCTAAGGAAGGTAATGAAAAGGGGGAGAGGAGAGAAAGAGACGGGCTAGGCAAAAACAATAAGAGCCTGCCCTAATAAGTAATAAATAAATAAGGTTTATTTTGTAAATATATAAATATATATAAATATTAAAAAAAAGTATTAATACGCAAGTCGCAGGTTGCGGTTCGGGTAGGGTCAAAACCGCAACCTGACCCGAACCCGATTTTTGGCAGAATCTTTGACCCGCACCCGCCCACCTACCTACATCGAAACCGCCCAAAAGGGTGCGAGTAGGGTAGGGTCGGGCAGTTTGTGCGGGTGGGTGGGTTCTATGCCCAGCCCTAACCTCTGGTGTAGCCTAATGAGAGGCTCTATTCCCTTGATATTAATGATCTCGATCCGACCGCGGTGAAAATTGCGAACCCTGAGAAGCAATTCAAAAAGGCACAGGGCCTTAACTCCATTCCCAACATTGAGGAGGGGTACACCGAGGCTACCGTACGACTCCCAGACAGATTCAAAATGCCACACATTGACCGTTTCAACGGGTTTGGAGACCCTATGGTACATATCCGGCTTTTCTTGGATGTTCTGAAACCGATGGGTCTGACTAAGCCTCAGAAACTCTCTCTGTATAGAAGAACCCTATCAGGTGTAGCAGCCACTTAGTACGCCAAGTTGGAGGATATAGTGAAACAGAACTGGAAATAGTTGGTTGAGGCCTTTGTTGATCAGTACTCTTACAATACCCAAGTTGAATTGACCACCCAAGAGCTTGAAGTTACCCACCAGAATCCTGTAGAGTCTTTTGTGGAATTTGTTGCAAGGTGGAGAGTAAAGGCAGCACAGATGACAGATCGCCCTTCTGAGAGGGATCAGGTGCGAATAGTGGTACAGAACCTTGAGCATGATATGTTGCAAAAGTTAATAGTCATTCCACTATTCACTTTCAAAAGTTTTCATGAACTAGGGGTTCAGATCTAGAGTGCGTTCAACAGAGGGATCATTCCCAGAACAAGTGAACTGACAAGGAGGATGAGTTCCGGGAGTACCCATGCTGGTAGTAGCACTATTCTCAAACCCACTGAAATCAATACAATCGCCACAGCTGACCCTTTTGCCAAACCAAGCCTACAAACAGCCAGCCCAACCCGAGTTCAAGGCAGAACTTTCACCCCCCTCTATATGAGCCTAACTATCACACTAAAAGTCCTGACGGAAAGAGGGTATCTCAAACCCCTTGATCCCCAGCCTCTGCCTGACCCACTCCCTGCCAGACATAACCCCACCAAATATTGCCTGTATCATCAACAGCGCGGTCATGGCACCGATCGTTGCTACCGCCTTCGTCATGAGGTCCAAAATCTCATCGACAACCAAACGATAGCTCCACCATAATACCCCAATGACCAAGTATCTCATCCACACCTTAACCTCATCCATACACTACTTCCTATCTACGATCCCAGCATATACATCACCCCGGCCCATCTACCCAAGCCTGTGGTGTTTATCCCAGAAAGCCTGGACTTATGCATGATGGATGCACTTAAACCCCAATCATCTCAAACCCATGAACCCACCACTTCTGAGCTGATGAGAATGATTTAAGATCTTCAGAGAACTGTGGCAGATTTAGCCTTTAGGGTTTTGGCTCCATCATCGACCACATCACATGCCAGAAATTTCACGCCAAAAAGCTCCCCAATCTTGGGACAGGCTACATTGGAAGAAGGCCAATCCCTTGGCAAAGTGGAGGCAAATGGCAAGAACAAGGTAGGGGCAGGAATTGGTCCCTATGAACATCTTCAGTGGGCTGTCGAGGCTTTGAAGGCCGAAGGACTGAACAAACAGCAAGTGCTGGCAGTTGTCGCAAAAACTATGGATGACACTTTTGTCGCTCGGGATGAGAGCATTCTAAATCAAGGGGTAGGCCGGGAGAAGGGCTGTCGTATCAGAAACGCCCCTTTCAGCTCCAATCCTACACTTGGAAGAGATCATCAAAAGTCAGCACCTACCAACCCTTTTGCCGGTACATCCAACACTGCACAAATCTCGAAGTACCAACCTCGAGGCCAAAGGGTCTTCGCCCCGCGGTATATGACCTTGTCCAAACCTCTCCAAATCCTTATAAGACAAGGCCATCTCAAACCCCTTGAGCCTCGGCCTCTCTCGTATCCCCTTCTAGCTAAGCATGATGCTGCCAAGTACTGTGCCTTCCATCAACAAGCTGGCCATGACACTAACATGTGTTTTCGCCTTTGCCACGAAATACAAGATCTGATTGACAACCAGGTCATTGTCGCACCAGGCTCTGCAAAGTCTATCGACGCTGGATCAGTGAACTTGGGGGATAATGTGATCATTTGATCGGGGGATGAACCACTTGCTGATGGCACTTAGTTTACTCCAGATATGGTGGCTGGCACGCACTATTTTGAGCAATTGGCGAATGCTGTTTATTGTACTCTCTGACTTGGGTATTGGGTCGGTCTTCTTGTGTTATATTGAGTCAGTCTTTCCATACTAAGTCAGTTGAGTCTATCTTGTTGTATAGAGTCAGTCATGTGGTGTTAGAGTCAGGTGATTTCGGGGGTGTTACCTCAGACATCACTATTTTGTTTTGTGTTTGTCTTTTACACTCGCTTTCTTTTGAGTCTGTTTCTGCTATTAAGCCAGTTATGCCAAAGGATCTGAATGAAGCAGCAGTGCTTTTCACCTACTTTTCTATGCCTTGAAATCATTGCGTTGACCTAAGTTTTTTAAAAAATTTCTAACACTGTGTTGAAAAACAAAGAGGGAGGAATTCCTCGGGATTTGCAAAAATTTGGTCAACTAAGAGAAAGAGAGGCATGCTAAGCCCTTAATGAATGAGATCATGTTTGTTAATGTGAGTACTGAGAAGGATCCTGGCTTGATCCAGATTGGTTCTACATTGTCTTCAGCACGAGCGACTAGTCGCTTTCTTAAAAGATTTCAAAAAATGAAAAATATTTTTCGTGGTCCTGCAAAGACCTGCGTGGAATCGCTCTCGAGAGATATTGCAGCATAGGATCACTCTTGGCCTCAAGACTCTACCTCTTTTGCTTTCAAACCTTGGACTTTGATTCAGAATGTTCAAACATTCAATCACAACATAAGGCTTGTATGGCCGGATCGGAAGCAACCTTGAACTAGGGGCAAGAAAGTCAGATCAAGAAAGTCAGATGTCATCAAAGAAAGCTTGCGAAGCTAGATTAGAAGTAACCCTTGAACTAGGGGCAAAAATGTTAGATGTGCTCAAAGATTCAAATATGGGTCATTTCGCCAACCAATGAAGACTGGCAAGAAAGCCAAATCCCATAATGGAGAAAAGAAAGTTTATGCTGAAGGACAATCAAGTTCTTATCCACAACACTAGGGGCAAATTCAGACCCGATTGGATGGACTCCTACATCATCAAAAAAACAACAGCCATTCTCCTGGATTTAGATGGCTTCAAAATTCTACAACTAGTCAACATGGACAAGTTACACCTTTTTATCCTTGAGAGGCTCGCTAGGCCGAAACCCGAGAAGGCGACCTAGGCAAAAATTAGAGCAAATAAAGAAAAAAAGAAAAGAACAAAATGAAAAGAAAAATAAAAGGAATAAAAGAAATGAAAAGAAAATGAGAAGAAAAATGAAGAAAAGAAAAGAAGAAAAATAAGAAAAGAAAAGAAAAGATGAAAGAATGAAAAGAAGTGAAAAACAGGCTCGCAAGGTTGAAAACCTAAAAGGGCAGCCTTGGAAAAGTTAGAGCATAAAAGGAGAGTGTCAATCACTCAGTGCACCTTAACCCGGAACTATGTCAGGCCTGATTCCCATGTTTGGGATACGTAGGCAACTTCACTTAAAGTTCGGCCGAATCATTTTCAGCCTGCTTGGCTCATCCATGTTGATTGGTTTATCCTTGTTCAAACTTGGTTATCATATCATCAGTGCAAATTGGCTCGTCTTCGTTCAAATCAGTTGTTCTATTCCGTTGGAAGATTCAGCTGCAGGCGATTCAAGTTCAGATCTGAGGTTGTGCATTCGAGAGTAGATTCTGTGTTGGTCGAGCAGTGGCCATTTGCAAAAATAGTTTTTGAGTATTTTTTTAAATGAGGTTGACTAATTCTCAACAAATTATTCCACTTTTCCAAAACTAGACCATTTCTTGGACCTAAAAAAAGGAAAATTTTCAGTGCTACAAACTGACTTGCATGATTTCAAATTAAGAAAATTGAACAAGTAAGTTAATCTAACTTTCATATGGTCAAATTGTTTTAGCGAGAAGCCAAAAAATAAAAAAAAAATGGTCAAAATGATGAACTAGGGGCATAGTTGTGTCAAGTTTTCTGTCTGTTCCCCGTTATAACATACTTCCAAAAAGGCACCATATTTGCTGGAGAGGCACTCTACTTGCCAGAAAAGGGCACAACTAAAGCTCACAGCAAAGGGCTGAAAGCTCTCACATCCTCTAAACAGTGAGGTATCAAGCCAAGTGCGAAGCACGAACTGGAGCGGGATGTTCGGTTCCTTCATCCAAAACGATCACACCCAATTGGCATCTGACCCGGAATGGAGACGTAGAAACACTATGTGTCAGACCAATCAATTGTATACCTAGCTGGTGGGACGTGTTGTAACTCACCTTGATCAAGCTAACCAGTGGCGTCGCCAACTGATGTCAGTTGCAGATCTGCTGCACATCCAGTCGCATCACAACCCCTCTGTGGAAGAAACTCACTAGTTGTAAGCAAAGGAATGAGAAATCTAGTAGAATACTAGGGGCAAGAGCCACATAACTTCCTGTTTTTCCACTCAACCACCTAGGGGAGGGATAAAAAATAAGAGAGATTGAAGAATAGAGAGATGTGCGTTGAGAGAAAAATAAAGAAAAGGCTTGTCGAGAAATAGAGATTGAGTGTCATAGTGATGTGAGAATCACAAATAAGAAAGGGTGGAAACAATACCCAGAGAAGCTGTGGGCTCCCTGTGAACTGAGAGGTTCTCTCGCCATTGGAACACATCTGAGTGTTGTGTGTGTATTTTTGTTTGTCTCAATTCTTGTTTTGTTTTACCTTTGTTGAGTCGCTTTGACTGTGGTTAGTCGTAGGCTCAATACCCGGTTAAAAACTTATTTCTCAATTTTAATTTCAAAAAATAAATTGTCTTGTGCTCAAAGTGTTGTGTCGTTCTTCATATATGTGCAAAACAGGATCCTTTCTTTCATAAAACTACAGGGTTCAACCCAGGTCATGTAAGAACAATAAAACCAGGACCTATCTGAAGTTATAT
>NW_021024585.1:52351-94168 GCF_004153795.1 Camellia sinensis
TGTCTTGTTGTATCGAGTCAGTCCTGTTATGTTAGAGTCGGGTGATTTCAGGGGTGTTACCTCAGACGTCACTATTTTGTTTTGTGTTTGTCTTTTACACTCTTTTTTGTCTTTTCTCTTTCTTTTGAGTCTGTTTCTGCTATTAAGCCAGTTATGCCAAAGGATCTGAATGAAACAACAGTGCTTTTCACCTACTTTTCTATGCCTTGAAATCATTGCATTGACCTAAGTTTTTCAAAAAATTTCTAACACTGTGTTGAAAAACAAAGAGGGAGGAATTCCTCGGGATTTGTAAAAATTTGGTCAACTAAGAGAAAGAGAGGCATGCTAAGCCCTTAATGAATGAGATCATGTTTGTTACTGTGAGTACTGAGAAGGATCCCGGCTTGATCCTGATTGGTTCTACATTGTCTTCAGCACGAGCGACTAGTCGCTTTCTTAAAAGATTTCAAAAAATATTTTTCGTGGTCTTGCAAAGACCTACGTGGAATCGCTCTCGAGATTATGCAGCATAGGATCACTCTTGGCCTCAAGACTCTACCTCTTTTGCTTTCAAACCTTGGACTTTGATTCAGAATGTTCAACAATCAATCACAACATAAGGCTTGTATGGCCGGATCGGAAGCAACCCTTGAACTAGGGGCAGGAAAGTCAGATCAAGAAAGTAAAGAAAGTTTATTGCTGAAGGACAATCAAGTTCTTATCCACAAACATAAGGCTTGTATGGCCGGATCGGAAGCAACCCTTGAACTAGGGGCAAGAAAGTCAGATCAAGAAAGTCAGATGTCATCAAAGAAAGCTTGCGAAGCTAGATTAGAAGTAACCCTTGAACTAGGGGCAAAAATGTTAGATGTGCTCAAAGATTCAAATATGGGTCATTTCGCCAACCAATGAAGACTGGCAAGAAAGCCAAATCCCATAATGGAGAAAAGAAAGTTTATTGCTGAAGGACAATCAAGTTCTTATCCACAACACTAGGGGCAAATTCAGACCCGATTGGATGGACTCCTACATCATCAAAAAACAACAGCCATTCTCCTGGATTTAGATGGCTTCAAGATTCTACAACTAGTCAACATGGACAAGTTACACCTTTTTATCCTTGAGAGGCTCGCTAGGCCGAAAACCCGGAAGGGCGACCTAGGCAAAAATTAGAGCAATAAAAAGAAAAAAGAAAAGAACAAAAATGAAAAGAAAAATAAAAGGAATAAAAAGAAATGAAAAGAAAAATGAAGAAAAAATGAAGAAAAATAAGAAAAGAAAAGAAAAGATGAAAAGAAATGAAAAGTGAAAAACAGAGCTCGCAAGGTTGAAAACCTAAAAGGGCAGCCTTGGCAAAAGTTAGAGCATAAAAGGAGAGTGTCAATACTCGAGTGCACCTTAACCCGGAACTATGTCAGGCCTGATTCCCATGTTTGGGATACGTAGGCAACTTCACCTTAAAGTTCGGCCCGAATCATTTTCAGCCTGCTTGGCTCATCCATGTTGATTGGTTTATCCTTGTTCAAACTTGGTTATCATATCCATGTGCAAATTGGCTCGTCTTCGTTCAAAATCAGTTGTTCTATTCCGTTGGAAGATTCAGCTGCAAGGCGATTCAAGTTCAGATCTGAGGTTGTGCATCTCGAGAGTAGATTCTGTGTTGGTCGAGCAGTGGCCATTTGCAAAAATAGTTTTTGAGTATTTTTTTAATGAGGTTGACTAATTCTCACAAAAATTATTCCACTTTTCCAAAACTAGACCATTTCTTGGACCTAAAAAAAGGAAAATTTTCAGTGCTCACAACCTGACTTGCATGATTTCAAATTAGAAAATTGAACAAGTTAATCTAACTTTCATATTGGTCAAAATTGTTTTAGCAGAAGCCAAAAAAATAAAAAAAAAATGGTCAAAATGATGAACTAGGGGCATAGTTGAGTCAAGTTTTCTGTCTGTTTCCCGTTATCAACATACTTGCCAAAAAAGGCACCATATTTGCTGGAAGAGGCACTCTACTTGCCAGAAAAGGCACAACTAAAGCTCACAGCAAAGGGCTGAAAGCTCTCACATCCTCTAAACAGTGAGGTATCAAGCCAAGTGCGAAGCACGAACTGGAGCGGGATGTTCGGTTCCTTCATCCAAACGATCACACCCAAATTGGCATCTGACCCGGAATGGAGACGTAGAAAACACTATGTGTCAGACCAATCAATTGTATACCTAGCTGGTGAGACGTGTTGTAACTCACCTTGATCAAGCTAAACCAGTGGCGTCGTCAACTGATGTCAGTTGCAGATCTGCTGCACATCCAGTCGCATCACAACCCCTCTGTGGAAGAAACTCACTAGTTGTAAGCAAAGGAATGAGAATCTAGTAGAATACTAGGGGCAAGAGCCCATAACTTCCTGTTTATCCATCAACCACCTAGGGGAGGGATAAAAAAATAAGAGAGATTGAAGAATAGAGAGATGTGCGTTGAGAGAAAAAATAAAGAAAAGGCTTGTCAGAGAAATAAAGATTGAGTGCCATAGTGATGTAAGAATCACAAATAAGAAAGGGTGGGAAACAATACCCAGAGAAGCTGTGGGCTCCCTGTGAACTGAGAGGTCTCTCGCCATTGGAACACATCTGAGTGTTGTGTGTGTATTTTTGTTTGTCTCAATTCTTGTTTTGTTTTACCTTTGTTGAGTCGCTTTGACTGTGGTTAGTCGTAGGCTCAATACCCGGTTAAAAACTTATTTCTCAATTTTAATTTCAAAAAATAAATTGTCTTGTGCTCAAAGTGTTGTGCCGTTCTCCATATATGTGCAAAACAGGATCCTTTCTTTCATAAAACTACAGGGTTCAACCCAGGTCATGTAAGAACAATAAAACCAGGACCTATCTGAAGTTATATGGGTTCCGGACTGCAAAGCAAAAGAAAAGGGGGAAAATGCGGAGCATCTGAGTGTGTTTCAACTTCAGTAATATCCGAGACTGCATTCCAAGTGCACCTTCTCAGGCCTCGCCATTTCTCTAGAGTATGAGTGTATCTCGACCCCAAGTTCAAGCCTGCTTCAGGTCAGAATGGCAATTAAAGTAGCATGCAGATGTTACCCCTCGCCAATATGAACAGGGTGTGTCCTTTTTTTGAGCTGAGCATCTTACAAAGTCCGCCGAGAGGTAAATTGGAGGCACCAAAACACATATTTGATGCCCTTATATTGCATAGAATGTGCACTTTCATATACACTTATGTTGCATGCGTGCCTCGCATTGTTCATGTTTCTTACATAGACCATGCTTTCAATGTTGCATAGAATATGCCTGTCTCTTGCATAGAATATGCTTTCAATATTGCATAGAATATGCTCGTTTCATGCATAGAATATGCTTTCAGTGTTGCATAGAATATGTTTTTGTCTCTTGCATGGAATATGCTTATTTCATGCATAGAACATGCTTTCAATCAACATCATGCATCTATCGCACAATAATCTCACTCAGTGCATCTATTTCACAATTTCATATCACTCGCACTATCTTGTGCACCTCGTGGTTGTGTGCCACTCACACTGTCTAGTGCATTCTTTGGTCTAGGAGACCTTAAAATCCTGCATTTACACTCACACTTTCTTGCACATCGCACTATCTTGTGCATTTCATTACATGCTCTCATCTTGCATAGAAAATGCTCGTATCTTTTGCATAGAACTTGCATCGCGCTGTTTTGCGCACTTTACCTGCACTCGTTAGTTCATTGCTCGCGCTTTTTTGCGCACCTTACTTGCACTCGTTAGTGCATTGCTCGCACTGTCTTGTGCATTTCACCATATGTAGCACTGTCTTGTGCATCTTGTTCGCATTGTTTTGTGCATCTTGTTCGCACTGTTTTGTGCATGCATCTTATTCGCACTATTTTGTGCACCTTTTAGTTCACACTATTTTGTGCATTCATCTTGTTCGTACTTTTTTGAGCATTCACTTTGCATCGCACTGTTTTGTGCACCTTTTAGTTCGCACTGTTTTGTGCATGCACCTTGCATCGCACTATTTTGTGCATTCAACTTGTATTGCACTGTCTTGTGCATTTCAACCTGCATTGCACTGTCTTGTGCACCTATATAGCACTGTTTTGTGCATTCACTCTTGAGTCGCGCTGTCTTGTGCACTCACTTGGTCTAGGAGACCTTAAATCCTTTAAAGGTGCAATTCCTTTGGTGTTTGTCGTGCCCGAACGACTTCCAGTGGTCTAGTATAGTCACCTACCTGTGTTTACAGTGAGTTCCTAAGAGATCAACTGAGACGGTGGAAACTAGAATTCGAATGGCCGATGCTTAGAACGCAAAGGTTTGGAATTTCTGAGACTAAAGTCTGGTTTAAATACCCAAGGGTGTATCCTCAGCTTGAAATTTGTATGGCAACTCCATAGGTTGAGGTAGCATGTATGCGCCTTAATTCTAGATATTGAACCAACCTAGTTTGTCACCCTGTTGGAGAATAGGGAAAGCTGCGACCATAGTCAAAGAGAACCTGTGGTTTGGAAGCGCAAGATGCAAAAAGGAAGATCCCCAGCAGCATGAGTCACTGCCAATTGCCCCTGTAAGGTACCTTCACTTCCTCGCTGCTACATCATAATACTATCATCTATTGCGTCTATTGCATGCATCTACTGTATTATCCATTTCATCGCTTGCATCCTTTCCATGTTAAGCTCAGTTTGGCATGTGCTCATACATTTCCTTCGTTGAAGCATGGTTCTGTGATAATGTGTATGAGCCTATTCCACTAAGAGAATTGTGGTCTGAGGGTGTCGACCTTTTCTGTGTTAGACGTGGTCTGTTTTGTGTCCATACTTTTTCTAAGTAAGATGTGGTTTGGCTTGCGCCTTATTCACTGCATCCATTGCATTGTACTTTGTTTTGTTGCATTCAGCATGTAGGATCACTATCTTTCCACAGCAGATCATTCATCGCTTATATCATACCACCCAATTACTTGTTCTCTGTATTATTTCTGTAAAACACATAGTTCTGCATGTGCACACGCCTATTCCACTAAAAAAATTGTGGTCTGAGGATTCCGGCACCTTTTCTGTGTTAAATGTAGTTTGATGTTGCATCTCCATCCCTTTATGGTATTTGTGTGGTTTTGCACTGCTTGTGGTTTGATGATTCAATTACATTGTATATCATGTGCATTATTTTGTTGCATTGCATATCATTTGTGTTGTTTTGTTGCATTGTGCATCATTTTGCATTATGCCCCCTGAACTACGCTGGTTTGATCCCTTGCAAAGGGATACGTAGGTAGCCAGCAGGCACAACCATTTGTTACTGCATTTGCATTTTGTTTATTTGTCCAAGTCTTCAGCCTTGCCAAAAATGGGTCATCTCTGGGCTTTGACATTTACTCACGTCATTTCATGACTCTGAGATCTGTCAAAAAGGGACAACTGTAAACACTCCATTTTTGACCGCCCTTAAGACTTGGGCGCCACTAATTGCTTACTTGGTGATGAAAGGTGTGCAGGCTATACTATGCAAAGGTTCAATTTCTTCGGCAAGAAGAGCGGGAGCGTCAAATCCAACCTTACACCTCATTTTTGGACTAAAACTATTTTGACCAAAGATTTTAGACCTTAAAACCCTCTCTTTCAAAATATTTTTGAAACAAAGTTCCTACGATGTTCTGAGGCTCGCATTTCGTTAAAATGTTGCGCTTTTCGGTAAATCGAGCAAGGACAAAGTTGAAATGCATGAAAGAGAGGTGAACTCTTTGAAAAATCTTCCAAAACACCTTGGTTAGAGATTTGGAGTTGAAGAAAATTGGAGGAGAGGGAAGAAACCTAGTTGGGGAAGGAGTTGGGCATGAACCGTTGAGAGAGAGTCGAGCAACCCTCGCTAAATCGAGCCTATCCATTTGTACACTTGGATTTCAGACATGAGGCCACCACCGTTGAAAAGTGGACTTCTGGGGCTTCATTTTTCACTCAAGAATCTCCTAAAGCCGAGGCCAGATAAGGGAGATATGTCTGGTTGAAGTTAGGCATCAATTCGATTGAGCCGAAATTGAGCAGTCTTCACTAAAAGAGGGATATCTCTTAGCACACTTGGAATTTTGATGTGAGGCTTCCACCATTGGAAATCTTACTTCCGGGGCTTCAATTTAGACACAAGAATGACCTACAAAGGAGTCCAGATGAAGGAGACATGCCTAATTAAAGTCAGGGCCAGAAACCAGTCTTTGCTTTCCAGCCACTAGTGAAGCTTGTCGGCTAGGTGTCGGCCACAAATGGCCTTTGTTGGCCATATGTCATCAAAAAGGGGTTCTTGTCGTCCACAAAAAGTGGCCGGTCAACCACAAGTGTCCAGAAAGCTCAGAATTTGAAGATATTTTCCCTCTAGCTATTTTCACATTGCTCCAGCTGTCCTAATTCAGATATTTTTACTTGAGGCTTGTATATTGCTATATATGGAGGCCATATCCCTCATTTGGGAAGCGTAGCAAATTTTGGGAGCCTCTCTCTCTAAAAATCCTCTCCCTCTACATTCCTCTCTCTCTAGAGTTCTCTCTCTCTTGCCCTTTTGTGCATACAAGAAGAGAGTGTCCATGGAAGTAGAGATACACCTCTCCTTTGCCTAGACATCCTTAACCAAAGTTGCATATCTTTGGGCTGAGGCATCTTGGGACTAATTTTGGGTTGTTGAAGGGTCATTTGAGCCAAGAAAGTAGCTGTTTGTTGTTGTGCTTCAAAGGTATAAAGCTTACCCCTTTCAAGCTTATTTTTGCACACTTGTTTGGCCACCTTTGCATGTTGTTTTTGGCCTACTTTTCAACTACAAAAACCTATGTTTTTAAGGTTTAAAAATGGTAGTTTAAGGCCTTTTTAGAGTTAGGGGTGGTCCACCCTCCTTTGTAGCTTGTTTGCTAAGTATTGTGCCATCTTTTAAAGCTTCTCAAACAACTCTTTTTTGGCCTTTTAACCACTGAACCTCAGAGGTTTTTCAGTGACAAAAATCATGTTTTGAGGTCCAAAATAGGAGGGGATGGCCTCCCCTCCTTGTATCTTGTTTGCATGTATAGATGGCCTAGCATGGAGGGGATGGCCTCCCCTCCTTGTATCTTGTTTGCATGTATAGATGGCCTAGCATGTGAGCATGTATTCCTACCTTTTTGTAGCTTAATTCAAGCATGTTTTAGGCTCTATTTTGATCTACTTTAACTCTGTTTTTGGCTGGTTGGGTCACTTGTTGCTTGCTTCTTACACTTGTAGTGTAATTATGCTTACTAGCCTAGCATGCCTAATGAGTTAGTTTATCATTCTAGCTTGTGTTGGCTTAACTCCAGCACATTTTTTCTACTGATTTAGCATGCTTTAGCTTTGTTTTAGGTGGTCTTTGTCATATATGCTTTGCTTTGTACAGCTATAATGTAGTTGGCCTCACTAGCTTTGTGTTTCAAGGCCTTCAACATGCTTTGCTTGTGTTGTTTGCATGCCATAGCATCATTTAGCATGTGATTTCAATGCATAAACCTCTGTCACACTCTCACATATGTCACTCTTTCATTGCTTTTGAGAGTTGTGCTTTGTGTCGTGCTTGCGAGCCAACATGTGCACATGATTTTCTTGCCTTTTGTGCCAAAATTTCAGCATGCTTTAGCCACTGTTTTGGCATGGTTTAGCTCTATCCAGAGCTAGTTTGGTCATTTAAGCTTGGTATTGCGTGCCTCTAGTGTAGTGCTCTTCACTAGCTTTAATGCTTTTGGCTTTTACCATGTTGTGCATGTGTTGCTTGTATGCTTTAGCATTATTTGTCATGCCATTTCACCACTAAAAGTCTGCAACCTCCCTCATTTCTTCATTTTTCCATTTGTTGTTGAGGGTTGGTTAACCTTATGATGGTGTTTAAGCTTGAGATAGAGCTTGTGCTCAATGGCTTTAACCTTCTTTTAAGGGTTCCTCCTAGCCAAAGGCATGAGCTCTCTCATGTCTTAAACCATCCTTTGGTTGACCCCTCTCCAATTAGAGGACTTTCACATTGCACTTAATCGATTAAAGAATTAATCGGTATGTAAAATGTGTAAACAAAATGAACCAAGTAAAACATGAACAAGATAAGCATTTGTGTTGCATTGTATATGTTTGGATCGGACGTTAATCCAAACACGACAAATGAGGGATGTTTCATACTCAAAATGATGAAACATGTCGCATTTCTTGGTCACCGTCACCCTTGATCATGCATGATAGGGTGTTGTCCATTTGAGTCTAATTTGTGCATTCATGAAGCTTGTAAACTTGGTCCTTTGGCCATCATGCATTGAGATGCTTGATTGGTGGCTTGAGAGCCAAGCACCACACTCTTTTGAGCTTGAGAAATGATGAGGAGAGTGGCAATACATACATTTCCTGCAAAATGCCTTGCTTTGCCTCGGTTGTTCTCTCTTGCAGCAAAAACAGAAGTCTGGAAAAATGGGTGGCCGACCGGCCACTTGCACTAGCCGACCGGCCAGGTGAGGTAGCCGACCGGCCAGTTGTAGTAGCAGACCGGCCACCAGTGCAAAGGTTGTCCAATGTGTTCATGTGTTGGAGCAGAGGCAGTCTGGAGTATTGGTTCAGCGTTCAAAGATCAAGGCGAATGCAAACAAATGCAACCGGTGGCAAGGCGATGGATTTTCAGGACGATGCAACCGAGCATGCATGTCTCCCTCGCCCGCGAGGCCATTTTATTTCTTTATTAGCTAGTTGTAGCTAATCATTACAAGTGCTGTAATTAATTAGTTTAATCTGTTTTGTAATATTTTAGCTTAGCATAGCTAGTTATTCAATTGTTTTGTAATAATTAATTAGCTACAATAGTTAATTAGTTTTGTTTTGTAATAATTAGCTTAACTTAGTCTAGCTTAGCTTATTTATTTGAACCCTTCTTCAGAGAGGGTGAAATGTTGTAATAAGAGTGCGTACGTGTGTGCATGTCTTTCAACCCCACGTCTTTCTCCCTTTTATTTAACTACTTTCGATGGTTAGATTAGGGCATGTTTTGATTAGCAAACCTTATGCTTTCATGTTTGCATCATTCATTTGTCTTATATGCACCGGGCTCGGCGCATCATTCAAACTGTATTGTATTTCAATACTTATTTGAATACGTGTATAAAAGCATGTTATCAAAGTGTTGCAAATACCATGATTAGGTAGTCGAGCCTATTTAGTTGCATTATTGCATGTGTTGCATTAGGCATCTTGTATAGTTAGGATCATGCATTGTTTTCTAACTAGCTGTTGTTTTTGGCTTGGAGTACTCGGTAAGCTTTTACGCTTTAGCATATTGCATGAGTGTGATTGTCATAATGCCATGTGTTCGCAAGCTTGCCATAAGGCTATTTGCTTAATTGATAAACTGCATGAATGCCTGTGGATGAATGCTTTGTTGCTTGAATTAGAACAGTTCGATAAATGTGAGTTTTAAGCCCACTTTGCGAAGTGGCAAATCATGTTTTAAAGCCCACTTGAGGGTGCATTTTCAAACCATTTTCGAAAATAAACATGAATTGAGTTGTTCCAATTCTTGCGATTTAGTCTATACTTGCTTGCGAGCATCACATAGTAAAGCTAGATTAATAACCAGAATAAAAACATGTGTTTATAAAACAACATATCATGCTTAGTAAAAGCCGATCCTTTAATCAGGCGAGCGAGGGTGCTCATTTCAGAGCCTTCCCCTCTAGTACCCAAGTTCCCGAGCCGAGGCAACTTTAGTGATGAGGGACACGTGACCTTTGGCACGAGTCAGGGTTTTCTAAATTTCCCAAAAACAAAATATTTAGGTAGCGACTCTGTAATCTGACAAACCAGTCCAGTTTTGGCATTATTTGATTCAAAATCGATTTTCCAAAATGATTTGCCGGATTGGACTCTTTGATGTTTATTAGTTTCACATTGCACTTTGTGAGATTAGATTCACAACCATGACAGGAGTCCAAACTGTACGAGACCAATTCACGCCTCTCCGAAAGGGGGGCACGCGAAGAAAGCCGAGTCTACAGCATATGAATCAATTTTGATAACATATGGTCTAAGCACGTATTCAAAGAAGTATTGAACTAACGATGTAGTTAGAATGATGAACCGAGCCACAGTGCCTGCAATACGAATGGATGCAAGCATGGAGAATGCTAATTGAAATATGATGTCCCTAAACTAACCATCGTAAGCTAGTAAACAAAAAGGAGAAAGACGTGGGGTTGGAAGACATACGCATTATTACAACATTACGCTCTCACGAAGAGAGTCCAAATAGATAAACTAGCTAATTAACTAACTAATTAAAGCTAATCTAATTAAGCTAATTATTACAAAATTGAATGAATAACTAGCTAATTTACTTAACTAATTATTACAAATGAAATGAATTAACTAACAATTCTAGTTAATCAACTAATTAATTACAACAAGATTAATTACATTTGACAAAATGCGTAATTGAAAATGGATGAAGGGTGCATGCACAACGCCTGAGAACTACTCTGTCTGCCCAAGCCACCTCTGTTTCACCTTCAGCCACTGCCTCTATTTTTTGCAAATAAATAAAAGGGAGAAAGACGTGGGGTTGGAAGACATACACATTACATTATTACGTCATTTCGCTCTCACGAAGGAGAGTCCGAATAGATAAACTAGCTAATTAACTAACTAATTAAAGCTAATTATTACAAAATTGAATGAATAACTAGCTAATTTACTTAACTAATTATTACAAATAAAATGAATTAACTAACAATTCTAGTTAACCAACTAATTAATTACAACAAGATTAATTACATTTGACAAAATGCGTAATTGAAAATGGATGAAGGGTGCATGCACAACGCCTGAGAACTACTCTGTCTGCCCAAGCCACCTCTGTTTCACCTTCAGCCATTGCCTCTGTTTTTTGCAAAACTGTACTGCTAGCCACACACTAAGGGTCGGTCGTGCATCACCGATGGCCGATCGGGCCTACAGATGGCCGACCATGCATCAATTTGGTGCAAAGCTCTGTTTTGTGTTCTGAGGTGAACCAGTGCAGACAAAGTGTCCTCAAGCTCTATTTGTCCCTTTCTTTCTCCTCTGTCATGCGAAAACCTCGAGAGAAGGTTGAAATTGATTCCAAAACCATCAATGAGCAAAATGGTTGCTTGATGATCTCGGATGCGATCTTGGACAAAAGTCGATAAAATGCAAAAAATAAGACCACCCCTCCCTCTTGTCATAGTATGAACTCAAAGATAAAGGTTGCAATGCTTCAAGAATCATCAAAATGCCATGGATTAGCATGTGACGACTCTTGACACAAGTAACTTGGCATAACGTCCGGCCAAGTTGAAACAATTTAAGCCATTTTCTTTATGTGTATTGATCCAAGTTTAAAGCCAATTTTATGAAGCCTTGCCATTCTTTAGTCCATTTATCCATAGTGATGTTAAAGTCCTCTAAACAAGAAGTAATGTCAAACAAGAGGTTCTTCTAAAGCATGAGAGAAAGACTGTATCGTTGGCAATAAATCTTTGAAAAGATTAAGCCATTAAGTAGGAGTCTCAGTTACATGTTTTGAGCAACCTCAATCTTTTAAAATCATTCTCAAGCATGAAAGAGACAAATGGTGGATTGACTGTTAAACTTAGACTCTTAAACATGGAAATGAGTAAAGGGAGGCTTGGAATAACATGCAACAAATTATGTATACTAATTTACGAGACAACAAATGAACTAAACATAGCATGAACCAATGTAAAGGCTTGGACAGCCCTAAAAACAGCCCTTAACATATGAAAAATAGAGGCTAAAAGTTGATGAAAATACAAATGGTGGATTGATTGTTAAACTTAGACTCTTAAACATGGAAATGAGTAAAGGGAGGCTTGGAATAACATGCAACAAATTATGTATACTAATTTACGAGACAACAAATGAACTAAACATAGCATGAACCAATGTAAAAGGCTTGGACAGCCCTAAAAACAGCCCTTAACATATGAAAAATAGAGGCTAAAAGTTAATGAAAATAGCCTAAAAAGCTAAACAATAAAGAAAAGAATGAAGGCTAGTGAACAAGAATAAGGAGGGGTGGCTAACCCCTCCACTTTTGAAACTTCAAAACATGATTTTTGGCCCTTTGAAAACTCTGAAAATCAGTGTAGATATCAAAGAAAAAGAGTGAAAAAGGAAGGGTTTGAGCTATGGGTAAAGGTGTAGAAGGAGCAAGCTCTCTCTACCCTTTTGGTAGCTCTTCAAACCCAACCTTGAACACTTCAAATAGACTAAAAACAACACAAAACAGTAAGAATTATGAAGCAAATGGAAGAAATGAAAGCAAGAGAGAAGAAAAAAAGCTTATACCTTTCAAGAGGTAAGCTTGTTGTTTGTGATCCAAACTTGGTTTCAACCTACTCTCAAGCTTTAATTATGCTTCTCCAAGATCAACCAAGACTCTAAGGTGGTGAGGCAAGGTTGTATATGGAGTATATAGATGACACAAGGAAGCTAGGTTAGCTTAATGGTTGCTTGCAATGGAAGAAGGAGGAGGGAGGAGCTCTCAAGGTGTATATAGGCTCTCTAAATTTTGTTCAACCCTCAAAACAAAAACACAGCTTCGTTTTTATAGAATTTAAGCTTGAAAGGTGATAAATATCTTCAAAAATGGACAGCTGGCGAGCTCCAGCCCAGAACAGTGTTTTTCGCCACCAAGGGCCGGCTGGCCATTCATAGCCACGGCCGGCCATCACTGATGCATGGCCGGGCTTCGATGTCTTCCCCTGTTTTTTGGTTCAAACTCAACTCAAAGTGGAAAAAGGTCCAAAAATGAAACTCACAAGTTCAAACAAGGTAAATGTTGAAGATTTGAGGTTATTTCGAGAGCCTGATTGAATCCGAATTGCTGCGAATTCACAATTCAACTTTCATCATCGAGTGTATCGAACCAAGCGCCTAAGTCTTGCGAGTAGTCAAAAATGCGGTGTCTATAGTTGCCCCTCTTTGACAGAGCTCGAAGTCATGAAATGACAGAAGTGAATGTCAAAGCCCAGAGATGACCCATTTGACAAGGTCGCAAGACTTGGGCAAAAAAACAAGACAAAAATAAATGGTTGCGCTCGCAGGCTGCCTACGTATCCCTTTGCAAGGAATCAAACCAACTTAGTTCTGGGGCAAAATACAAATAATCTGCACGATGCAACTTTGAAAGACGGACTGACACGCTTCGCGAAGTCGGTTATTTTGAAAACTTATGATCATGCAAGATGATGCAATAAGCAATAACAAGTAGATTACACAAGATATAATAATACATGAATAAACAGCTTCAAATTTAAAGCGAAGAGATTCAAAACACAATCTTCCCACGCCAAAGCACAAGGCAAGGAAAGAGAACACCACACAGGGCTGCATTTTATGCATCCCGAGAAACAAGAAGACGAAAACTGCTTGGGGTCGTGTTTCACACGTTCCGAGGTAAAACCCGCCTAAGGTCGCGTTTCACGAGTCTTGAGAAACAAAAACCACTTAGAGCTGTGTTTCACAAGTCTCAAGATACAACCCGCCCAGGGCAACGTTTCACACGTCCTGAGAAACAAAAACCACTCGGAGCCGTGTTTCACACGTCCTGAGATACAACCCGCCCAAGGTCACATTTCAAGCATCCTGAGAAACAAAAATGGCTCAGAGCCGTGTTTAACACGTCCCGAGATACAAGCCGCATTTCATGCGTCCTGAGAAACAAAATTGCTCAGAGTCGTGTTTCACACGTCCCGAGATAAAACAGAGAGGTGCGCGATAGATGCACAAAGTAAACGGGCGAATATGTGTGATAAACAAGTGAATGTTTACGATAGATACACTCAAGATCTTATCTACAAAGCTATGTAGGTTCTCTTACCGAGACACAAATGACTTATCTGGAACTCCTCTAAATGAACCGTACATACAATATCATGTGATAAGAAATGACAGAATGAATTACAAACTAAACAAAACAAGTCATCAATAAAACAAGTTACATCATGAATTTAATAAATCAAATTATGCACTCACACAACAAAACAAAACAACGTGGATATCACGTTCACTCTCTTTATTTCCTTTGATCTCTTTGCTATTTTGCCTTAATTCTTTGTTTTCTCATTTCTTTCTTTTTTCCACTCATTGTTGTTTTTTTTTTTTTTTTTTTTTTTTTTTTTTTTTTGCACTCATTTTTCATTGTCATCATACAACTCATTATTTCACCCAAATTAAAACCTAAAATTAAAACTCAGAATTAAAATAATGATTAAATAAAATAAAATAATAATAACCAGCAACACACACAAACAAAATGAAAAACAAAAAGAAAACAACAAAACAAAACAAAAATAGAATTGAAATCACCAAAGGCCGACCGAGCCTCGACGATGCACAGTCGAGCTTCGATACAGTCGGCTGGCCTTCAACATTGGCAAAGGGCAGTTTGGTAAAATGCAAGCCCATGGTTGTTTAAAACACACTTCAAGCCTCATTTGGATCACAACCTAGGTCGAAATCCCCTCCCCCTTCTCTCTAAACTTTCTTTCTCTCTAGATTTCCCTTTTTCTTGAGTTACCCAACAACTTTTGCAAAAATTTTCCCTAAAACCCTCTTGATCCTCCATCTTTTGAACAGAACAAAATTTGGTTTGGTGAAGTTTGAATTTTCTCTTGGTTTTTCTTAGATCCTCACACATTTTCCCAACTTTTCCCCGTTTCCCTTTGATTTTTTTATATCTCCTCCTCATTCCTCTCTCCTAGGGTTTTGGTTTTGTGATTTTCACTCCAAAAAACACCCAACTACTCACTTTTTCTTCACTTTTTAATCTCCTCTCTATGGCTAGCGATAAAGTACCTATCCCTGACCCCACTGCAGGTATTGGTGCTGCCCTAGGTGCAAACATGGAGAAGGAAGAGGCTGCATTGCTTCCCCTTGCCGAGAGGCCCTTTGATGCGGCTACATACCAGTTGCGTACACACGTGCCACCCCCATGAGGCATCTTGAGATTCGAGGGCTTCATCCCAGGGCTAGATGAGGACACTCTACTGCGAGAGCCCATGGAGCATGTATCTGCCGATACCTCCACGATACACAACTTTTCCCTTTATTTTACTTTGCATACATGCTGAAAGTTGAAATTGATGAACAAACCGCTCATCTCTATTGTACATATACTAATAAAACTTCCAATTGATAGGTGATTGCTAGGAGGCTAAGCGACTACGGCTCTATATCTGGTCCATTACCTTGGTACGAGCGGCTTCCCACAGAGGTCCGCACTTTAGTAGATGTTGTAGGCTTTGGGCCCTTCTGCTCCAAGCACATACAAATGAGGGTCGAGTCTTGGCTTTACGGGGCCTTGGTAGAGAGATGGTGGGACACCATTGACTCATTCCACTTTTTTTCGACCGGGGAGATGACACTGACCCTATACGACTTCTCGATGTTGACCGGTTTGTGGGTTGGGATCGGCGGCCCAGTCCCCTTTGATCCAGATATGACCCAGTGGAGGGATGCACAGCTCTAGCTTCTTGGGGCGATCCTAGACACTACTAGCCACAGGATGGTGCACTACAGCTAGTTTCTAGAGCACTTTTCCGGCACTTAGCCAGCTATTGCAGGTGAGGTTGCCCAATACGCCTGCGGCATTCTCATATATCTTCTCGGTACTATCCTATTTGCGAACAAGGAAAATACCGTAAGGTTATATATTCTAGGGGCACTGGTACACCTTCCTCGGGTGGTGGAGTACGAATGAGGTGGCGTAGGCCTGGCCACTTTATATTGCTACATGAGCTCCGTCTCAAGCCGCAAGGCGGATTCACTCGGCGGCTACTGAAGGGTTTGGGAGGTATCACCTACACCAAACTTTCTGATACGCTTTATATCCTATTCACTGCTACATTTCTTGCTCATCTGATCCATTTTCTCGTGTCTTCTATTTGCCTTTTGTTTGTAGCTTTGGGTGTACACATATTTCACTTGCCTGGCTCCAATCCCAGTGAGGCCGATCGAGTTGTCAATACCCCGCTCTCGGTACTACAACTCGCGGTTCGAGCAACGTCGCCTTGTAGACCGAACCTTCCCGTACTTTCGCCGCTTCTTTAACACGATTACGGCGGACCAGGTAAGCATAATGCCAGTCTTTAGCTGTTAGCTATTATAAACATATTACACTGTTCCACACTACACGATCATTCTCATGCTGTTACATCTGTACCATATTACCATTCTCATACTACACTAACTTCTGACATTATATTGATTTTTGACACCGCACTAATTTCACACTACATTGACATTTGACATTGCACTGATTTCCTCATGCTACACTGACATCTGATACTGCATTGATTTCCTCATGTTGCACTAACATCTGACACTGCACTGATTTCACAAGTTGTCTGGCACCCTTGGGCGGGCATTCCCCAGGTGTCGAGAACGACCTATGCTGCTGCTTGGTATGCCTCCACGATGAGGATCCTGTTCGAGGGCCCCTTTGGCGGAGCATACTACCTGGAAAAGAGGTTCATCTACCAGACGCGGGGCGTTGCTGACCCCGACAATTCATATCCTCCTTCTCCCGGCATGAGGGTGGTGGATAATCTACAGGATGGTCCTGAGCTCGACCTCTTGATGATAGGCAAGGATGGCAATTGTCATCATGAGCTTGGCGATTTCACTGCCTTCTTACACACTCGGGTGATGGCACATCTTACTCCAAGCGTGGCTCGATTCGAGGGCCCCTTTGGCAGAGCATACTACCTGGAAAAGAGGTTCATCTACCAGACGCGGGGCGTTGCTGACCCCGACAATTCATATCCTCCTTCTCCCGGCATGAGGGTGGTGGATAATCTACAGGATGGTCCTGAGCTCGACCTCTTGATGATAGGCAAGGACGGCAATTGTCATCATGAGCTTGGCGATTTCACTACCTTCTTACACACTCGGGTGATGGCACATCTTACTCCAAGCGTGGCTCGAGTTGTGCCAGAGGTTGCTGCTACTACTACTACTGGGGCTGGCGGTGCGCCTACTGGAGGTGCCCCTACTGTTGCTCCCTATCACGCCCCAAACCCGCCCCTAAAAGTCTGGGCATGATCACTTCAGAAACAGACATCAAATTCAATATGTATAACGTATGGGGCCTGAACGGAAACATTTAACAACGCATAATAACATCCATTGAGCTAATACTAACATGCCAGGATCAAACCCTTTATGTTAGGTAATTTAACGTATGATAAACACACACATGATTACATATATACAAATATACAGACCCACCCCCGAGTTTGAGGATGTAACAAAACTATGTTAAGAGAAGTTAATCATGTTTTACAACATTAGACAAAAGGTTCAGGGCACGAAGCTAAAAGCTCTGCAAGGACTCCATAAAATGAATGAGCTTCGTCTAAGTGTTTGGTCATGGTGTAATGGGCAAAAGATAAGTGGTCCAAGCTGGACTAGGACTGACCTCCAGACTGAGTACCTAAAGAGACAGACATAACACAGAGTGAGCGAAGCTCAGTGAATAATAGTACTTAAACAATTCAATGATTAACTTGCATTATAGTGTATATAAGTGCAAAGGTTATGTGATTAAGCTCATTCCATAAATGTTTTTAGAACGGCCTTGGGTCCAGATTTTATATAGAGTGGCTTTAAGCCCAGTAGTATATAGAACGGCCTTAGGCCTAACAGATTTTACAGATTGGCCTTAGGCCCAACAGATTACACAGATTGGCCTTAGGCCCAGATATCAACAAAATAGACTAGTCTCAGAGTCATACAGATGTTCACAGATTTTTCCAGACGTCCACCTAAGTTAACACAGTTGACTTGCGATTAACAGAGTGCTAACAACAATCATTAGCGATAAGTAAAGTGTACTACTACAGTACTATTACTCACTGTGCTATAGCAGAGCGATAGTTTCTCTCGGATTGTGACCTACACACAGGCGCAATTCACAAATTAGTTCCTTTTCCTTTTTAAATCATTTTCTGATTCGTTTCGCTTCAAACGAATTTACAAACATTCAAAGGCATCAAATATAGATTTCAATAATATTAGAGGGTCAAGCATGTAAAATGGAGTAGACAAAAATTTCCAGCATGGACCACACGTGCGGCTGTGAGCCCCGCACGTGCAGCAGGGGTTCCCGCACGTGCGGCTGTGAGGCACCGCACGTGCATATTTTTCAGTGTCTTCAGCTTAATTTTCCCCTGTTTTCCGCACGTGCGGCCATGACCTCCACACGTGTGACGATTCTGCCCAGTTTGCAGTCTAAAATTCAAGCAAAAACCCAATTTTGGTAAACATTTACAAGGCTCAAAATAGGTCCATTAATTGCTAGAACATGGTTCAAAAATCATGTAAATAGGAATTACAAACATATATCAATCTAAATATGAATTAGATCTTTAACCCTTAAAACTCATAAACATAACTCAATTCCATAATATTTCCAACTTCCTCACACACACACACACACATATATATATACATATATAGCCATTTTTTCACATAGATGAGCTCAACTTAGCAATTGAAGAAATAAGATGTAGTTCTCACTAGATGGTTCAAATTAAATCAATACAACGAAATGATAAGATTATCTTTGCCAATTAGCCAACATACACACACAAAATCTCAAATGCAACCCTAGATGGTATGAATAAAAGGAGATGTTTTACTCAACTCCAAGAAAAAGGTTGAACAAGGTGAATTAAACTTACCTTGGGCTTAAATCTCAACAAACCCTCACAAATTCCCAATCTCTTCCTTGGTGAAGTTCTCTCCCCTTTATTCTTCTTCTCTAATTCTCTCCCAGGAGATATTTTGAAATGGATTCCCCAAGTCAAATGTTTAAGGGACAATTATATATAAAAGATGAATAAGGACGAAAATCAATTAGTTTAATCATTCCAAATCAAAATTTTACAGAAAATCCTATTAAGACTTGAAAATCATGCTGATCTAAAATATAAAATCAATTTCGGATTATTGAGCCTCTAAGGCTTCCAATTTCTAGTCCAAACATTATAATTGTAACAGATATTTCTCTTATTAGACAGATACGAATCTATAATCATAAGATTCACTTAATTAAACTCACTTTCACATGAAATTTCACAATAAGCATACAAATACACAGAATGGGGAACTGAAAGCATACCAGAAAACATGTACGAGGGTTGGGTTATTACACTCCCATTCTTGGATTTCCTGTGATCCCCACCGAGATCGTATACATGCATCCGGACAAAGTGATTGAGCAGATCCCACTGTAGCACATCGAGGAGAGGGACCACAGGCTCGTGTTTTCCCCTGGCGTTGAGCAAGTACACATTTCTTTATGCTAGTCCATATTGCACTTTAGCTTATTTTCTACCATTCATCTTCATTGTTCTACTATTACTTCTGTCTGCCTTTCTCAGATTTTGTTCTTTTCCAGATTCCCTGGGCATTTGGTGGGGAGCTTCTTCGAATGATCGACCGACTACTCCTGATGGTACGGAATAGGCAGACTGCCTTAGTCACCCATAGGATCGTGGTACATTCTATCTGCGATTTACTGTACTTATTTCCATACTATACACTTTGTTTACTCCTACTGATAAATGTCCTCTTTTCAACTTGAGCTGGCGCCAACAGTGCCTGCAAGACCTTCCCCAGCCAGTAGGCAGAGACGGGGCCCAGTGAGAGGTCGAGGAGGCACCAATCGAGGGAGAGGTCGAGTGAGACAACGCTCGCCTTTTGAGGAGTCTTTTGACGAGTCCACGACCCCTGAGGACGAGAGAAAGAAGATTAACCTGCAGTCCAGCAGCCTCAGCGATGACAGAGATACACCTCTTCTACAGCCAAGGAAGAAGAAAGCAATGATGGGTTACTGATGACGATGATGATTTTGCTTTTATTTTGCTTTCGCTTTTGTTTTCATTTTGTTATGTAGTTATAAAACTAGCTTTGGATAGACTTTTAATTTTTGAAGACTTTTCTTTTATTTTGGCTTTGTAAAATAATGATCGAGGTTGGACCCACCAGTTATAAAAGGAAAAGTTTTGTTGAATGATCTCTTTGCACAATATGATGAATGGAATTTGCATGTGATGAATGGTATAACCCATGCATTGTAACTTTTGGAACTATGAATACTTTGTTCTTGAATTGATTGGTGAATCGGACAATGACGTACAACCGGTCAAAATGTAAAATACAACTCGATAATAGAAAAACAAAATGAAAACAACTCGAAAAAACTAACAAACACTTGGTACAAACAAAACAAAACTCAAAAGTACAGTTGAAGTCCACCTGAACAAAGGCCAGCTTTTGTTGCAACTGATCTGCACGGGACCAGCACCAAGACCCAGTCGGGCTTTACTGATGCACGGTCGGCTATCACTGATGCATGGCCGGCCATCAGTGTGATGTTGGTCAATGATGTCCAGCTGTCATGCTCAACTCCTTCTCAAGTCTTTGGTATTTTGCTCTCAAAATGGAGATGTTATTTGTCAGCAAGCTTCAAGACTGGATAGCCACTTTGGATGGCTCGAAAAAGTGAATTTTTAACAAACACTTGGTACAAACAAAACAAAACTCAAAAGTACAGTCAAAGTCCACCCGAACAAAGGCCAGCTTTTGCTGCAATTGATCTGCACTAGACCAAAACCAAGACCCAGCCGAGCTTCACTGATGCACGGCCGACGATCAGTGTGATGTCGATCAGTGCTGTCCAGCTGTCATGCTCAACTCCTTCTCAAACTCTATAAATAGTGCTCCCATGCTATTTTTCTAGCAAACTTACAAGTCTTTGGTATTTTGCTCTCAAAATGGAGATGTTATTTGTCAGCAAGCTTCAAGACTGGATAGCCACTTTGGATGGCTCAAAAAAGTGAATTTTTGTGGCTTCGACCGAAATGCCCTTTTTCCTTTGAGTCAAACTTCTCTTTGCTTTCCATTCTTCCATGTCGCGGTTCGATGTTGGAACCCAGTCACACATGTATTTAGCTTCGGGGGACAAGAAATATGCCTGACCATTGAAGAATTTCAGGCACTAATGGAATCCCAGTGCGATGAGAATGTCATACCTTAGCCCCGTTTTGGCCACGTCCAAGCTTTGGGATGGATGTGTGGGCTCACTCTACACGAGGTTCGATCTTTGGTTCACAATAGAGAGCTGGATATTCCCAGCCTGATTCATCGATTTTTTGGCGTTGGTAACCAAGGTGACCTTCTCTGTCGAGGGTTTCGACAACATGCCCTCTGCTTATGTATGCTGGTTTATTTCCTTTTTGCCCCAAGTTTCAGCGGGTCCAGCGTTCGGTTGATTGAAGTGGTCTAGCATTCGATTTATCGAAGTGACCCAAGGTTTGAAAGAAGGCAAAAGTTGCATTGGCTTAGTGTTGGCCAAGATTTTGATGGGCTTGGACGCTTTTCATCGACGGGAAACTACCAAATTCACGGGGAGTCCACTACTTCTGCAGATAATGTTTCCCACTCTTTCTCATATGTGTTTCTCACATCACTCGGCATTCATGCTCTATTTTTCTCTTAAAATCCTTTTCTCAATTTTCTCTCAACATACATCTCTCTTTTCTTTCATCCCTTCCCAGGTGTGGCTTATGGATAAACTAAAGGTAGTGAACTCTTACCCTAAGTACTCAGCTCAAGGCTATTTTTTTCGCTACCGACTAGTAGATTTCCCGAACGAGGGATGGTGGTGCCATTGGATTTGTAACAAATCTGTTGTTGACGTTCTTGGCATTGCCCCTAGCTTAATTTGACTGAGATGAGCTACAGCATGACTCGGCAACCCGGGATTCAGCTGATTGGCCTGACACACTGTGTATTCTACTTCCCATGCTGGTTCAAATGTCAGTTTGTGCATGATCAGACCTATCCAAAGGAGAAAGTAGAGTACCCAGTTTCATTCTTTATTCGAGGTTCACATTTGGCTAGGTACCTTACTACTTTGAGGACGAGAGAGCTTCTGGCCCTTGCCCCTAATTTCAATCGCGTACTTTCTGGCGAGTGCTTAGCTTGGCTTGAGGATGAGGCACAAACTGGGCCCATTTTGGCTTCAGAAGCTTCTACCAGCACGAGCAGGGGACGCAAGCGCACCTGACTCATCTATGCCCTAGTTTATTGCTTTGACCTTTCTTTTCAAGTTTTTGATGTAATAAAAGCATCTTTGATTCATATCAGAGAGGTGGAGAACTTTGTATTGAAATCAATGAAATTAAAGTTGTGAGTACTGAAAATTTTTCTTTTGGTCCAAAAATGGTCTAAGCTGTAAAAAGTAAAATTTGAACAAAATCAACTTTTATTAAAACTTTTCAAAACCATTTTCGAAAATGATCACCACTTGACACACACGGAATCAATCCTCGAGATGTACAACCCGAATTAAAAGGCCACAAATTGCCCCTTGTTTGAACACCACTGCTCTGCACTATAACCCACTCTTCTCTCAAAGTAAAGATCACAACCAAATCCTCAGGCAAAGAACAGACAAAGATAACCTGATTAGACACATGAATAGGATAGTTAAGTTGGAGGTATTTAAGGCCGAACTTCAAGATGAAGTTGCCTATGTATCCCGAAGATGAGAATCAGGCCTTACGTAGTTCGGTTTGGGTTCACTCGAGTATTAACTCTCTCCTTTTGCGCTCTAACTTTCACCAAGGCCGCCTTTTAGGGTTTTTAACCTTGCGAGCTCAATCTTTCTTTATTTCTAATTTTTCATGCTCTAACTTTTGCGTAGGTCGCCCTTCCGGGTTTTTGGCCTAGCGAGCCTCTCAGGGATAGTATTTCTTCAACTTGTCCATGTTGATCGGTTGGGAAAATTCTACGCCATCCAGGTCCATAAGAATAACAGCTCCACCCGACTAGATATTTTTAATGATGTAAAGACCAGTCCAATTGGGTTTGAACTTGCCCCTAGGGTCATGAATGGGGGCTCAGTTGTCTTTCAGCACCATATCTCCCTCTTTGACATTCCGGGACTTAAACTTCTTGTTAAAAGCCCTAGCAATTCTGCGTTGATGACGCCGAACGTAGTACAATGCTTTCAGCCTTCTCTCATCAAACAGCATCAGTTCTTCAAACCTGCTCTACTGCCAGTCCGCCTCTACTATTTGACACTCAGCCATAACCCGTAGCGACGGGACTTCTATTTCGATTGGCAGAATAGCTTTCATCCCATAGACAAGAGAATAAGGAGTTGCCCCTATAGACGTCCGGATTGAAGTTCTATAGGTCCAAAGTGCAAATGGCAATTTATCTAGCCAATCCCTGTAGGTTTCAACCATGTTCTACAAAATATGCTTAATGTTCTTGTTGGCGGCCTCAACAGCTCCGTTGGTTTGCGGCCGGTATGTAGATGACTTATTGATAGCCACATTGTATTTCTCCAACAAGTTTATCACTTCTTTCTTGAAATAGGAACCATTATCTAAAATGATCTCGTTTGGGACTCCATATCGACAAATGATGTTGTTTCGGATGAACTTAGCCATATGCGCTGCTTTCAACACTGCACAGGACTGAGCTTCTACCCACTTTGTGAAGTAATCAATTGCTACCAGAATGTATTCACGGCCATTCAACCCTTTTGGTGTGACTGCCCCAATGACGTCAATTCCCAAGACTGAGAAAGGCCATGGCAAAGTCATATTGTACAGCTTTGACGGCGAGATGTTCATGTGATTAGCATGAATTTGGCATCTATGGTATCGCCGAACAAAACCAATGCAATCCTCCTCCATAGTGGACCAGTAGTAACCTTGCCTAAGAATCTTTCGGGCTAACATTACTCCGTTCATGTGCGCTCCTCACTCTCATCCATGGATGGCCTCCATCAGGCGCTTTGATTCCTCTACTTTGACGCACAACTCGTGCATTCCCAGATGACCTCTCTTATACAGTTTTCCTCTGCAGATGATAAATTAGACAGTTATTCGCCATATTCCCCTTTTGTTCTTAGCATTTTCCCCTGGTGGATAAACCTCATTTTCCAAGAAGTTCCAAATATCGTAGTACCAAGGCCTTTGATCTTGCGCTTCATCTATTACGGTGATAGTTTCATAGGCTGGCGTATACTTTTGCTCAATGATGATCGAACGCATCCGAACTCCAAACGAGATATCTATCATGGAAGCTAGAGTTGATAAGGCATTAGCGAACCTGTTGTTCTCTCTCAGTAGATACGTGAAAGTCAGCTTTTCAAACCTAGGAATCAGAACGTCCAGGGTCTGGTGATAAATCTTTATCTTTTTTCCTTTGACCTTCCAGTCTCCGTTTGCTTGAGACATAATTAGGTTCGAGTCCCCAATCACGTCTAACCTTTTTGCCCCTAGTTCCAGGGCGGCTTCCAAACGAGCAATACACGCCTCATATTCTACTTCATTATTCGATACCTTGAACCGGAGTTTAAAGGCTAAAGGTCTATGGGAGTCATCGGGTGCTATCAGCAACACACCTATCCTATAACCATACTGATTGGACGCTGCGTCAAAGTACGTTGTGCAAGTCTCTTCCTCAACTTGCAGAATGGCTTCATCTGGAAACAGGTATTCTATCGATTTATCCCCTTCCACCAGATGATCTTCTAGGAACTCTGCTACGACTCTCCCCTTGACCGACTTGTGAGTGACATACTTCAGATCAAATTCAATGAAAAGAAGCAACCAACGAGCTAGCCTACCCGTAAGAGTTGGTTTCTCAAAGAGATATTTGATGGGATCTAATCTCGAAACCAGAATTACGGAGTGAGTTAACAAGTAGTACCTCAACTTCCTGGTCGCCCATACCAAAGCTAGGCAAGCTTTCTCCAATAGAGTGTAGCGGGTCTCATAATCCAGTATTTTCTTGCTCAAGTAATAGATGGCTTTCTCCACCCTATCCTCAGATTCCTAAGCAAGTATGCATCCTATCATTGTGTCTGTGACTGGCAGATATAAAATCAAAGGCCTCCCCAGCTCTTGCAGCAACAACACAGGCAGATTCTGAAAATACTGCTTAATCTGCTCAAAAGTGAATTGACATCAATCATCCCATCAGAATTTCTTTCATTTCTTCAGAAGACCAAATAGTGGTTCACAGGTCAAGGTTAATTTAGAAATAAACCGTCTTATGAATTGCACTTTACTCAGAAAGCCTCGCACCTTTTTTTTAGTCCTTGGTGGTGGCATTTCTAGGATGGCCTTGATTTTGGAAGGATCTACCTCGATGCCCCTCTGTGTGATCAAGAAACCCAACATTTTCCCTACTGTCACACCGAAAGTACACTTCTGCGGGTTCAACCTCAGTTTGTATTCTCTAATCCATTGAAAAAATACCGTCTTATGAATTGCACTTTACTCAGAAAGCCTCGCACCTTTTTTTTAGTCCTTGGTGGTGGCATTTCTAGGATGGCCTTGATTTTGGAAGGATCTACCTCGATGCCCCTCTGTGTGATCAAGAAACCCAACATTTTCCCTGCTGTCACACCGAAAGTACACTTCTGCGGGTTCAACCTCAGTCTGTATTCTCTAATCCATTGAAAAAATTTCTTCAAGGCGGTATAGTGGCCCTCTCTTTCTTTGGATTTGACAATCATGTTGTTCACGTACACCTCAACCTCTTTGTGGATCATATCATGCAGAATAGTGGTTGCAGCCCTTTCATAGGTAGCCCCGGCATTCTTCAGCCCAAACGGCATCACCCGATAGCAGTAGGTTCCCCACGGCATAGTAAATGTAGTTTTCTCTCTATCCTCGAGTGCCATCAGAATCTGGTCATATGCGAAAAACTAGTCTATGAAGGAGAGCAATGCGTGACCCGTGGTGAAGTCTACCAACTCATCAATATGTGGCAGGGGAAAATCATCCTTTGGACTAGCCTTATTCAGATCCCTGATGTCAACATAGACTTTGATTCTACCATCCTTCTTTGGGACTGGAACAATGTTAGCCAACCACGTTGGATACTCAGACACAAGCAAGAACCCTGCCTTAATCTATTTGGTAACTTCTTCCTTAATTTTCAAAGCCCAATTCGAACGTATTCTCCGCAACTTCTGTTTGACGGGTCGAGCCTCGGGGTCAAGAGGGATCCGATGTTGTACAATCTCAGGATCGATTCCAGGCATGTCTTCGTAGGACCACGTGAAAACATCTTTGAAATCTTTTAATAAAGCGACTAAGTGCTCGTGCTCCTCCGAAGACAACATGGACCTGATCTGTACCAGACATGAATCCTTCTCAGTACCCACATTAAAAGCAATGATTTCATCAGCAAGGGGTTTGGCAAACCTCTCCTCCTCTTAATTAATCAAATTTTTCAAAACCAGAGGAATTTATTCCTCTTCATTTTCATTAAAATTTTGAAAATCCTGATCAATGCAGTAAACAAGTGGCATAGAGAAATACTCAGAATTAGCAGCGGCATTCTCATTCATAAAGTCTAGCTCATCCAGCTCTTCAGTTACAACCGATTCAAAAGAAAAAGAAAAAGAGGACCTAGACAAGACTTTGGCATCCGAGTTATCACCCCCAAGAATACCGGACTCAGACTCAGAAGAACCGAAATCTGATTCCGACTCCACAAACTCTGTGGAATCAGATTCTGGCTCACTATCCGACTCAGAACTACTAGACAAGTAACCCTCTTCAAGTTGCCAGATGAGAGATGGTGCTTTAGATGCATCCAAAATGCTGCTAGATGGGTTCGCACCCAATTGGTCCCTGATTATGGAGATGGTCAGGTTATCCCCCAAGCTCTTTGAGTCAGCCGGAAGATCTGAAACGAGACATGCCGGTGTTGCTCCTACTCCAAGCTCGCTATTGTCCGAGTCACTTTCTATGCCCTGTTCAACTTCAGCAGTTGGCTCAGCCTTTTCCTCGGCATCACTGTTTTGCAACTATAAGTCAAAGAAGATTTCGAAGCCAGGAACACGTTGCTTTGTAGAATTCAACCAGGGCTCGAGAAAGCCATAAAATGGGAAGTCTTTACCCTCCCGAACAAAGTGACCATTCAGCGTTCCTCAGATCGGCCTGTAAACAACCTCATAGTGTTTCCCAGCCTGCTTAGCTCAAGCTCTGCTTGCCATCTCTTTTCTTTTCCTAGCCCAATCCTCTTTGGTGGGCATATAACCAAGACCAAAGACATGCGGATTATGTGACACATCGGCCAATGTTGTGACGCCTTTCTGGCCACTTCTTCCTAGTCCTATTCCTGGCACGTGTTGGAGTTTGTTCATGAAATAGACTGATTGGGCATTGACATACATGCCCTCATCAGCTGCCAAGATGTTCTGAACCACCCGAGCCTCGGCCAGAGTAAATCTTGAAAGGAATACATCCTCATCACCATGAATGATCTCCAGTATTGGTGTAGTTACCCCTGGCGGAGGATGCATGGACGAATTCCTAAACACAATAGCCACTTCCTTCCCGTGAGGGTATTTCAGCATTTGATGGAAGGTAGAAGAGACTACTTTCACAAGGTGCAGCCAGGGCCTCTTAGCAGTAAGTTGAAAGTGGCCGGTACACCTAGGACATGAAACTCAATATCTTGCTGTGCTGGGCCCACTTGAACTTTGATTTGTACTGTGCCCATAACCTCCCTGCTTGTATTGTCATATGCTCGAATCACTTGGGTTGTGGACACGAAATATGCTGGTTTTAGACTGATGGCATAAGTTGAACGAGACGGACAGACATTGATAGCTGACCCAGTATCGACTAACACCACTAGCACCCATTTTTCTCTACACTCAATAGATATGTACAGAGGTTTGTTGTGTGTTGAGCCTTCTGGCGGGAGTTCTTTCTCGAAAAAGGTTAAAGTTGGAGTAGCACCACTTGGGAAGACCAATCCCATGAGCAGTTCAAGGGTAGTGTCAATGGACAACTTGGCCCTGTCCATCGCTGATAGTACAGCCTGTCGATGTACTCGAGAAGCCATGAGTAGACCCCATATTGAAATATCAGCTTGGATCTTCTTTAGTTATTTGAACGCTGCCTCTTTTTCCAATTGTTTCTCTTTTTGCTTCTCAACCTCTCTATCTTTCCCAGAGGCCTCAGCTTAGTCTAAGTGCGGTGGCTTAAAATACCGTCCATTTCTAGTCATATGGTCTATCTCTTCAACGTACCATGTGTTATCTGGCAAGCATCCACCCCAGTCTTCATCGATGTGGACCAGATGTAAATCGTCATCCTCCCACCATATACCTCTGGCAACCGACAAACAATTGTTCGATTCCATTCTAATCATTCTTTCATCAGGAGTACCCCCCCGCAGGGTGTTGGGCTTTTTTAGCTTCCTGTTTGTCTTGATCTCTTTCTTGCACAAACTGCTTCAATGCAGCTTCTCGTTCGGTGTTCGCAGTACTCACGATGCTCAATTCTTGAGCTAAATTCTCGACACTGGTGCTATCTGGCAATTTCCCATCTTCATCAGCCATTCCGGCCACTGTAGTTATTCTTGCTTCCTTTTCTTCTGATTTTGTTTCATTTCCTTCCTCCCGGTAAGGTTCATCACTCAACCATCCCGAGTTGTTCGTTGACCCATTCAAATCAAACCAGTCAATCTGCACATCCCCCTGATCTTGTTTGTCATAGAACTGCAGATTGTCTAAGTCCTCCTCTAATTCTGCCAGATCATCCAAATCTTAGCTCGGGCCATCTTCTCTAACCACATTGACCTCCACTGTTGTTGGCAATGCCACTTTCGGCTTGACTTGATCAACTGGCACAATGTAGTGGCACAGATCATACTCTCCCTTAGTCAAATCCTCAGAGCACACGAACTCATACTCTCCTCTAAGGCCAACCTCCCTTATTCAGCCACTGTCACTACCACGGCACTGTCACCACCATAGGTTCAAGTTGAAGTGTGGACGTGTCCATCATGCACAAATCTATGCTTTCAGGAATGAACAACATCAGTTTGGGTAGGTAGAAAGGGGTAATATATACGCTAGGGTCGTAGGGAAGGGCCAGTGTATGGATTAGGTTTAGGTTGTGAGTTGGAAGAACTTGGTTGTGGGCCAGGGGAGGGTTAGTGGTTACATTTGGCTTTTGGGGTGGTGCAACCACCTTGTTGTCAATGAGATCTTGAATCTCATGACGCAGCTGGAAGCATTGGTCGGTGTCGTGACCGTGCTGCTGGTGAAATGCACAGTACTTGGCTAGGTTGTGTTTCGGTAGGCGAGGTTCTAATGGCTTAAGGTGTCCCTTTCTTATCAGCACCCTCAAGGCTTCTAATAAAGGCATGTAAGGTGGGGTAAAGGTCCTTTGGGATCAGGCCTGGTTGTTTGAAGTTTGTGAGGTTGTACTGGCAAAAGGATTGGAGGTCTTGGTTGTAGTGGTGACAACATTCACATCCGACGGCCGCGCAGTTGTGCTTCCACTGGTGGTTGCATTAGAACTGTTCACAAAAGGCCTCTTGGCCTGCTCTTTCTCATCAGTTATCAACCCCTGTTTCATGGCGCCTTCAATCTAGACTCCCATCTCATAGAGCTCAATGAATGTGAACAAGGGTAGGACTATCATTTTCTATAGCAATTTTCCGTGCAGATTACGAACTACCATTCTCATCTGGTCTTTCTCTGAATGTCGTGTAGTCATCATTGAAGCCTTGGCTCTCCATCTTGTTACGAATTTTGAGAAGCCCTCTTTTGGCTTCTGGCGCATTGCTTCAAGATCAGGGGTTGTAACCTCGATTTGGGTGTTGTATGAGTACTGTGCAATAAAGGCCTTAGCCATTTCCTCCCAACTCTACTTCACAAAATCCTCGAGCTTCGCATACCAGATAGTTGCTATACCCGGCAGGGTCCTGCCAAAGAGTGAGAGTTTTTGCAATCCGGTAAGGCTCATCGGCCACAGAATGTCTGAGAACAGCCGAAGATGAACCATGGGGTCTCCAAAACCATCGGACCATCTATGTGTGGCATTTTGAACCGGTCTGGCAAAGTTACTGCAGAGTCAATAAATACATCTTCAATGTCGAAGATAGAGTTCACGCCCTGTGCCTGCTTAAAAAGCTTCTCCAGTTTGTTGACCTTAAGCACAGTCGGGTCAACTTCAAATTCAAATGGCGCCTCGGTTGGATACACAAGTGCTTTGGAGGCCTGCGGTGGGATTGGCTCTGCCGGATTACCTTGAATCTCAGCTTGGGCACTAGCAGTATGGACTGTGGCTCCGGGTGCTAGAATACCCGTAGGACGTGCATGAGATGTAGAAGCCACTACCAGCTGTGGTTGTTGTTGTTGCAGCCTATTTGTTACTTCAGCTTGATGGGTTGTGACTTCAGCCTGACAAGCAGCGTCTTGCTGCATGGTTTCAACTGTTTGCTGAAGGTGGTGGATTAGGTCCTCCATGCTAACTAGGGGATATTGTGCCATCAGGATGGGTGAGTAATCTCGTACTGGACTGTATGTAGAAAACTCAGTCTGACTAGATGTAGGTGATCGTTGGACTGGTGAATTATGCCTAACTCTTCTCTGTTTAGTAACCAGTGGGAGTGAAGCAAGCACAGGCTGTCCTCTAACAAGGTCTCTGGATCTATAAAGTCTCCTAACACGAGTCCAAAGTGCTCGGGGGATATCCAAACGTTCCGAAGCTATTGTGATAAACTACCTACCAAAAAGAAATAAAGCAAACAGAAAGCAGAAATCAGAAAAACGCACAGCACCTCAACTCAGATGTCAACAACGTACAGAATAATCAAAGCTGTAGGACTACTCTCGACACTGAATTCTGCCCCCAAAACTGATACCCAACTTGCAATTGATATGCACGTTCCTGTACAGTTTTACTGTAAAGCACATACCAATTAAGTGAGATCCAAAACACCCCTATGAGAGGGTAAGGTTACCCTATCCTAGTTTCATCAGGAACTAGGGTTCACTATTCAACAAAGTGGTTTTACGCATTCCTGAATTCGGGTGAGCAACATGTCCTAGTTTGGAACAGTCTTTATGGCTTTTCGATATGCAACTAGGCCAAATGGTTAAAAGGGTACCTCAGCAAGACTACCTAATATACCTCTCACACCTAACACCGAGAAGTGAAAGGAGGATCAAACGGCACAGTGGTAGTCCAGATCCACGGGTTGTGTTCCCATCGTGGCAGAGCCCGCGACCAGTCAGCCTTTTGGCAAGCTTTTTAGGCAAGCCTCCAGCAAACCATTCAGGAATAGCAAATGGCAAACACAGTGACTAAAACACACCAATGCAAACGCAATGCAAAGAAACATATAAGTGTAAATAAAATTTCATATCATAAATTTCAAGTCAAGTTCTCTAATTCCCCAGCGGAGTCACCAGAAATTATAGCTCGACTTTTTCGCACTCCCTTTTGGAAGGTCGAAATATAAGCCTTCCAGTTCAAACTCCCGAGGTTCAGAATCTAATCTCACAAGTGCAATGTGAAATTGATAAACACCAAAGAGTCCAAATCCGACAAATCTTTTGAAAATTCGATTATGAATCAAATTGCCAAAATTGGATTGCTTTGCCAGATACAGAGTCGCCATCTAAATATTTTATTTTTGAAAAATTTTGGAAACACTTGACTCATGCCAAAGGCCACGTGTTCGTCATCACCAAGATTATCTCAACTCGGGAACTTAGGTATGAGAGGGAAAGGTCATGAATTGAGCACCCCACTCACCCAATCAAAGATCAGCCTCTACTAATCATGATATGATTTTTATGTACATTACATGCTCTTGTTCTGGTTTATTTAGGCTAGCAATTACTATATGATGCGCACACACACACAAGTATAGATTAAAATTGCAAGAATTGGAACAACTCGAATCATGTTTGTTTTGCAAAATTGTTTCGAAATATAGACCACTTGAAAAAGCATATAAACATTGCCCAAATTATTTCAATTCAAGCAACAAGCCTTCATCTATAGGCATTCAAGCAGTTTATCAATTAAGCAATTAACATCATGGCAAGCATGCTAAACATGGCAACACTAACATATTATGCAATATGCTAAAGCTAATAAAAGTTTACCTACTACTCCATGCCAAAAAAAATAAAAGAGTTGGAAAAATGCATGATTTCTAACTATGCAATATGACTAATGCAACAAATGCGATATGCAACTAATAAGCTCGGCTATTAGCATAGCATATGAATCAATTTTGATAACATGCGATCTAAGCACATGTTTAAAAAAGTATTGAACTAATGATGCCGTTAGACTGATGAACAGAGCCACGGTGCATGCAATACGAATGGATGCAAGCATGGAGAATGCTAATTGAAACATGATGTCCCTAAACTAACCATCATAAGCTAGTAAATAAAAAGGAGAAAGGCGTGGGGTTGGAAGACATACACATTATTACAACATTGCGCTCTCACGAAGGAGAGTCTGAATAGATAAACTAGCTAATCAACTAACTAATTAAAGCTAATCTAATAAAGTTAATTATTACAAAATCGAATAAATAACTAGCTAATTTACTTAAATAATTATTACAAATGAAATGAATTAACTAACAATTCTAGTTAACCAACTAATTAATTACAACACTTTGTAAAATTAACTAGCTACAACTAATTAATTACAACAAGATTAATTACATTTGACAAAATACGTAATTGAAAATGGATGAAGGTTGCATGCATAGCGCCTGAAACTACTCTGTCTGCCCAAGCCGCCTCTGTTTCACCTTCAGCCACTGCCCATGTTTTCTGCAAAACTGCACTGCTAGCCACACACTGAGGGCCGGCCGTGCATCACCGATGGCAAGTCGGGCCTACAGATGGCTAATCGTGTATCAATTTGGTGCAAAGCTCTATTTTTGTGTTCTGAGGTAAACCAGTGCAGACAAAGTGTCCTCAAGCTCTGTTTGTCCCTTTCTTTCTCCTCTGTCATGGGAAAGCCTCGAGAGAAGGTTGAAATTGATTCCAAAACTATCAATGAGAAAAATGGTTGCTTGATGATCTCGGATGCGATCTTGGACAAAAGTCAATAAAATGCAAAGAATAAGACCACCCCTCCCTCTTGTCATAGTATGAACTCAAAGAGGGACGTTGTAATGCTTCAAGAGTCATCAAAATGTCATGGATTAGCATGTGACGACTCTTGACACAAGTAACTTGGCATAGTGTCCGGCCCAAGTTGAAGCAATTTAAGCCATTTTCTTTATGTGTATTGATCCAAGTTTTAAGCCAATTTTATGAAGCCTTGCCATTCTTTAGTGCATTTGTCCATGGTGATGTTAAAGTCCTCTAAACAAGAAGTAATGTCAAATGAGAGGTTCTTCTAAAGCATGAGAGAAAGACTATACCGTTGGCAATGAATCTTTGAAAAATTAAGCCAATAAGTAGGAGTCTCTCTTACATGTTTTAAGCAACCTCAATCGGTTGAAATCATTAGTGCATTTGTCCATGGTGATGTTAAAGTCCTCTAAACAAGAAGTAATGTCAAACGAGAGGTTCTTCTAAAGCATAAGAGAAAGACTATACCGTTGGCAATGAATCTTTGAAAAATTAAGCCAATAAGTAGGAGTCTCTCTTACATGTTTTAAGCAACCTCAATCGGTTGAAATCATTAGTGCATTTGTCCATGGTGATGTTAAAGTCCTCTAAACAAGAAGTAATGTCAAACGAGAGGTTCTTCTAAAGCATAAGAGAAAGACTATACCGTTGGCAATGAATCTTTGAAAAATTAAGCCAATAAGTAGGAGTCTCTCTTACATGTTTTAAGCAACCTCAATCGGTTGAAATCATTAGTGCATTTGTCCATGGTGATGTTAAAGTCCTCTAAACAAGAAGTAATGTCAAACGAGAGGTTCTTCTTGAAGTAATGTCAAACGAGAGGTTCTTCTAAAGCATGAGAGAAAGACTATACCGTTGGCAATGAATCTTTGAAAAATTAAGCCAATAAGTAGGAGTCTCTCTTGCATGTTTTAAGCAACCTCAATCGGTTGAAATCATTCTCAAGCATGAAAAAGATGGATGGTGGATTGATTGTTAAACTTAGACTCTTAAACATGGAAATGAGTAAAGGGAGACTTGGAATAACATGCAACAAGTTATGTATACTAATTTACGAGACAGCAAATGAACTAAACAAAGCATGAACTAATGCTAAAGGCTTGGGCTGCCCTAAAAATAGTCCTTAACATATGAAAAATAGAGGCTAAAAGTTGATGAAAATAGCCTAAAAAGCTAAACAATAAAGAAAAGAATGAAGGCTAGTGAGCAAGAATAAGGAGGGGTGGCTAATCCCTCCACTTTTGAAACTTCAAAACATGATTTTTGGCCCTTTGAAAACTCTGAAAATCAATGTAGATATCAAAGAAAAAGACTAGAAAATGTAGGGTTTGAGCTATGGGTAAAGGTGTAGAAGGAGCAAGCTCTCTCTACCCTTTTGGTAGCTCTTCGAACCCAACCTTGAACACTTCAAATAGACTCGAAACAACACAAAACAGTAAGAATTATGAAGCAAACGGAAGAAATGAAAGCAAGAGAGAAAAAAGCAAGCTTATACCTTCCAAGAGGTAAGCTTATTGTTTGTGATCCAAACTTGGTTTCAACCTACTCTCAAGCTTGAATTATGCTTCTCCAAGATCAACCAAGACTCTAAGGTGGTGAGACAAGGTTGTATATAGAGTATAGAGATGACACAAGGAAGCTAGGTTAGCTCAAAGGTTGCTTGCAATGGAAGAATGAGGAGGGAGGAGCTCTCAAGGCGTATATAGGCTCTCTATATTTTTTTTAACCCTTAAAACAATAACACAACTTTGTTTTTATAGAATTTGAGCTCAAAAGGTTATGAATATCTTTAAAAATGGACAGCTGGCGAGCTCCTACCCAGAACAGTGTTTTTTGCCACCAAGGGCCGACCGGCCATTCATAGCCATGGCCAGCCATCACTGATGCAAGGCCGAGCTTTGATGCCTTCCCTTGTTTTTTGGTTCAAACTCAACTCAGAGTGGAAAAAGGTCCAAAAATGAAACTCACGGGTTCAACTAAGGTAAATGTTGAAGATTTGAGGTTATTTTGATAGCTTGATTGAGTCCAAATCGTTGCGAATTCATAATTCAACTTTCATCATCGAGTGTATCGAACCAAGCACCTAAGTCTTGTGGGCAGTCAAAAATGGGGTGTCTACACTTGGCTGACCGCTTAACAAAGGGACTTGCAAGGGATTTGGTGTGGAAAACATCAAAGGGGATGGGTCTTAAGCCCACTTAACAAAATCACTTCTTGTAGAAACTCGACTCAACGCTTGAAGAAACATCAAGTCTTGAGTTCAATGAGCCCAAGTACACCATATGTCATGATTGCAAGCACTTAGTTTTATTTCTTTTTCATCCCAAGGTTGAAGTGCTTGGTACCTGTAATGTGAAAAGATGAGGATGAGTTAGCAAACTCTTAATAAGCTTACAACTGAGTTGTTAGGGTACTGTAAATTACAGGGGTACTCTTAGTAAGCTTACCTATGTGAGTGTAGGAGGTGGTGCCGCTTCCTATGAGTCCAAGGGATTAACTCTAGAGAGCTCATGAAATAGGATATAGACACAAGGCCAATCTGCATGTCAGTTTGTTTGAATACTTGAGGAAACCTGTACTGTGCGTGAGGCATGTCCGGTTAGTTGTATAAGATCGCTAGTTCAAAGACAAGTCTATTATGTCATCTTGACTGACTTTGAGATGTCTTCACTAAGTGAATGATTCAAATCATAAGATATCTTCACCTATGCATAAGGCTGCCAAGTGAACCAAAAATCATCATCTGATATTTTGAAAATGGTAGGGGAATGTTGGGAAATTTCCAAAATGATTTTTAAAATGTATAGTTTAATTTTTGGGTGTTTTCAAAGCCTTTCTTGTTTTCTTTGGAAAGCTTGAAATAAGCTTGGGGACTTTGTCCCACATCGAAAAGAGAGGAAAACATAGAGCACTTAATAAAATGCTACATGGAATATTCCTTTGAATATAGAATTGTGAGGTGAAAGCTAATATGCAAGCACCCACACCGCAAAGATAGTGCTTCACACCATCTGCACACGTATACTCACATGCACGCGCGCGCGCGTGGCGTGGCCAGTGGGCTGTGTAACGTTAGATGCCACACTTTGCACTCAGCATCAGCACAAAGCGCCATGAAGGCGCTTTCTTATTTGCATCGGACAGGTTGGAGTGATGATGTGGATCCAATGTGGCATGGGTGACGTGGAATACAATCAGCTCCACGTGGCAGTGATGTGGCGTCCGTTGGCGATGAGTCAACCAACCGATCAAATGGTTGTGTGTCTGATCTGGAGCGAATTGATCATAACCGTTGATTGGAGATGCACGATCGTACGGATGAGATGGCACCCGATCGTGATCAGGTGTGATTAGTCAAGGCATCTGTTTGGTGTGAGAATGATATGCACCATAGATCGTCAATCCAATGGTCAAATCTGATCGGATGCGATCAAGGGACATGACCATTCGATCAGATCCATCAAGGCCTATAAATAGGCTGTGAAATTAGCTATTTCATTCCATCCAAAAAAATTCAAAAGCATTCCTGCAATTCTCTCTCTCTCTCCCTCTTGATTTTGAGTTTTCGATCAAGAGTTTCTTTAAGCAATTTATGCTTTTCTTACTGGTAATCAAGTTCTGCAGATTTGATTATCAGTGTCTTGGTTTTTCTTGATTATATCAAGAGTATTCTGATCTACTATCATCAGTGCGGACGCCGGTAGACTTGATCTTTAGATCAGGCTTCATTGTATCGTGGAGGCAAATTTGCTGTAACCCCCTGCACACCTTTGGTGGGTGCAAATATTGTCTTTAGGAAAGCGACTTAGTGACGCGACTTGAAACATAAAATTTTTGTTCTATATACACAAGTTCATCACCAAGTTTTGAAGACCCGAAGACCACCACTTGAAGAATTCAAGACAAATTGTTCCAACACTCCACAAACAAGAACGCATAAGGGCCTACATATCAACAAAGGACTGCGGCATATACACCTAAAAGGCGTCATAACGCTGCTGAGAGGTCCCGATAAGCTGAGAAATCGATCTAAAGGGTATCAACATATTGTTGAAGGCAAATGTGCTCATGATGAAGGGCCTTATAATCAACACAAGTCATAAAGACGAGTGCAAGTGGATCAGCAAGAGCATTGGCAGCAATGCCATGTGCAGGATCGGCCATAGGAACGTCATCACCCAAACCCTTGGGTCAACATAGGCAGCGAGAGGCTACATCTGAAGAGGTGGCATGCGAGAAACTATGAAGCCAAGTCTGCTTGGTATACTACAAGACTTCCATGACCTCCTCCTTAGGATGAAATAGATAGCTTGAGTGGCGGCGGAAAAGGTGAGCGATCAAGTTGGCGAATGGAAGAATCTAAGTTTGAGAGCTCCGAGTTTGCTTGATTTGCACATTTGTCATGATTTCATGCATCTGATCCCAAATAAGTTGCGAGACATCCACCCAAAAGTCGAACTCAAAGTGATGAAGAGCCCAAATAAAAGCACCGTGGCACTCCTTCTTATGTCCCAAAGGAATGGCGTTCTGCCAAAAAATGGCATGAATCAACCAAAGCCAGGGCGGCAAATTGTGGCGGCGAACAAAAGAATGACTAGCATCACCCGCACTGTCTAGAAAGTCAGTCTGTATGAGATGAGTGACTGGTAACTTTTTATCATAGTCCTGGAATGGGAGTTGCAGGGATGTGTGCGGCGGCACCCAAGGATAGTGGCAAAGTCCTCAAGATGGATGGTGAGGGTAATGCCGTCGACTATGATCCTTAAACAATTACAGAAATCGGGATCTATAAACATATTTTGATAGAACAACTGGACAAGCAAGGGGTAGGCGGAAACATCACCCTGACATATTCCCAAAAGTTGACGGGCTGCCATGTTGCTAACCGTCCAACTGGTGAGGCATTAAGTCGGAAATAGTCAAGATCGAACTCATGGTCAAGAAGACTCCTCTTACACCTAAGCAAGAAAATGAAGATAATGATTGTGTACCAATATCTTTTACACCACTTGCAACATTGACGGCTACATTTACAGTATGATCATTGATAACGGTGGTTGCAAGAATGTAGTTTTCAATAAGTGGTTAGATAGTTGAACCTCAAGGTTAAAGATCATCCTTCGTCAAAAAAAAAAAAAAAGTTGAAGATCATCCTCATCCTTATTCCCTTTTGTGGTTCTAGGAGGGAAATGAGATCAAAGTTAGTAAATGATAATCTGTGTTACATGGGCTCATCTATTTCCCCCCAGCGTACCTATGTCCACCAGATATGACATGGGTAAGGAGGGTGTGGGATGTGTCCGACACTCGTACACAATTTAGACACTTAGATCCTTTAATTTGTTACAACATATGAAGAAGAAAAAACTCACATTTGCTAGTAAAACAATATTTTTAGCCTCACATGAATTAGATATAGAAATTTTGTATTTTTCCTGAATCTAATTTAATTTGTAGTATATTTCCACGTATACAAGAATATTATATAATATGCAATATATATGCGTATATGACGCATCCCGATACTCATATTTAATTTCGGATATGTATCCCAAGATCCTAATATTTAAATTTATGAAGGTCTGACACTTAGATAAACACTTTCACCCGACACTCCTATCTGAGTCCATGTAGCTTAGATGATAATTGATATAGTTTTGTATTCTCAAGTACTTTGATGAGGTACCACACTATCAGTTATCTCACACCATAGCATTTTTAGAATATATACCTGCACCAAGAAAGCCATCCTTCGCAGGCAGACATGTGGTTGAGCTCAGCACTGATCCCAAAATGCGACTTCAATAATACTCTACTCTTCCAATTGGTTTTTTTCTTTTTCTGTTTTCTTTTTATTTTTTATGCCAATGTTCTATTAATTGCAAATGAACAAATAAGATTCTCCAAGTAGTTATTTAAGTTAAATAGTTCAGGGGTATAGCACTTTTACGGTCTCAATTACAGTACAATACTGTGTTGCATCCCCACCCCCCACAAAAGGTAATAGACCCATGAGTTTAAAAATGTGAACAAGATGCTTAACCCACTTCTCTCCTCTATCATCACTTTCTTTTCAAGAGTGTTCCTGTTTGGCATTTTGTTTTTGCGTTAACACCATCATTATTTTCTTTTTGGCTGGAAATGTTCCTTCCATTGTATTCAAGTATTAGCCAATTGACAATCTAGTTCTTTTATTTTAACGCTTTTTGGTTGTTAAGATCCCTTTTCTGGCTGCTGGAAATACCCGAATGCCAAGAGAGGAAAGGGAGAATGGAGGGAACTAGTCAGAAAAAGGCTTTCCACTATACTATTAGCATCATCTTATGTTAAATAGTTATTATTACTACTGTCATGTATGTTTCTTACAGAAGATATTTGGCAAATGCATAATTTTATGGATGTTTTTTTACTAAAATAAATTGTTAGAAATTGGGCACCCATGTGGCATGACCTTTTGAACCTGAACCTTTTGAACTTTGTCCATGTAAGTTTGAGTTTGAATTTGAATTCAAAACTTATTTGGATAACTATTCAGGATATCTATATCTATCATATCAATAGATATGGATAGATAGATAGATAGATAGATAGATAGATAGATAGATATTGGTTGATATATATTTAATAATATACATCTGATATGATGGGAGATACGTATATCAAATACGTTATGTGGTTTTCACCCATAATCTTTTTTTCCAGACTCTCTCTCTAACTCTCTCCCATATGAGAATGATCCAGCTTCTGCACTGTGACTTGTGTGGGTAATACTCCTTTTGTAGTATCACTCCACTGTTGGGTTGGTTGTTCACGTCTTGGAAGCACTTGATTTACTCACGAGATTCTTCGCTTCAATCTCTACTGAAAGGTATGACTATGAAATTTTTCATCTGCTGCGTTTTATACTTTGATTTACATTGGTATCAGAGCCAATATGGGTATTTTCGTGCTTATTTTTATGCATTAAAATATGTGTATATTTTTATATAAATATATATACATGATATATGCATGAATATTAATAGAGGAGAAAGATGTCCACTCTCATTAGATGACGAGCGTAAAATACCTCATTTTTATGTCCATTAAATGTCATTTTTAATACCATAAATGTATTTTTTTTCGAAAATGGAGTCCGGCAGTACCAAAATTGGACCAAAAAACACCTTGGAAGGTGGCGCGTGGGCCGCACGCGCCACCTAACGCCGTGAGCGGCTTACACGTGTTTCCACGCACTGCCACGCGCCAGACGCGATTCTGACGCGCCTCCACACGCCATCACGCGCGAGTCAGCAGCGCTGTCCACGCGCGAGCCGTCCGCGCCATACACGCGTGCCGTGCGCTGACCCTTGTGCTGAGCCGCTTGCTGAGCCGCGCTATTTTCCTCCGCTGGCTTGGCTGGCTTGGCTGCTGATGTTAAGGCACTATTTATTTTGTTTTTAATTCTAAATCGCGTTAAATGGTCATAATTAATTCGTTATAAATTTGTTTTAAGCGTGGTTAGTACTGTTAGACTCAGCATTAAATTTTATATCTTCTGTAAAAGTTTCAAAATTTTATGAAAATAAAAAAATATTTTTCCTGAAATAATAATTCATTATTTCTATTTTAAATTGCATCTGGTGTTGCATGATTAAGTTTCTGGGGCTGAATTTTTTATTGTAGACTACTGTTGTAGTTTACTATTTACTGGTATGGTTATTGCATTTTACTAGATTCTGGAATATTTATTTCTAATTTTATGTATGTTTATTAGTTATTTAAAATTCCAGAAAATACCAAAAAATTTCAGAAATGATATACTTTATGTTATGGCATAATTTGAATATTAAATACAGTATATTGCTATTTTTTGCCTAGAATTTCTAATATGTTGTAATTAGAATAGCATAATTAATTATTTTTTATTTTAATTCTGTTATTAAATGTAACATAGCATGTATTGATTGTGAATCTACATTATGATGCTATTGTATGGAATTAGAATATTTTATCATGTTTTTTTTTAGACGTGCCATAATCAGTGGGAGGTTGTTCGGTTGAGAGAAATCTTTGTAGATTTACTCCCGAAAACTAATATTTTGCGCATGAATTAAATTAAATTTTGGATAATTGTCACCTGTGGTGCAAAAGATGATTACGAGTATAGCAGATTTTCGATCTTGCGACTTGTGTAATATTGTCACTATTTAATTTAGATTTTTGTGGCAAAATTATATTATGCTAATCAAATTAATCCCAATACGAATCTCTCTAAATTGATTTAGCTTATGAAAGTTAATTTGGTTGACCTAGACTTAGTAGAGATGTTCAAATATGAACAATGTAATCTTATTCTTTCGATGAGCAAAAGTCTTGGAGTCTTTAGGTCAAACATTAATTGATCCTTACTTTGGCTCAAAGTTGTCGTGGTTTTGTTGCCTTGTTTGGCACAATAAAAACTAATGTGTGCGCTATGGTTAGCGGCATGCTACGTAGTTTTGGTTGGCGAGTTTTGGAGTTATGAAATTAGTAAACCCTCAATAGATCTGTACATGATCTTGACTATTGAACTGTGCGGATTGACTTTGTAATTTAACTTGTAAATAATGTTACATCATTGGATGAAGTAACATTCAAGAGTCACGTCATCCAAGAAATGCGAGCTTAAATAAATTAGTCATTAAGTGTAAGATGAGTAGCCAGTACGAGCAGTGTTTTGCCATACACTGACTCTCTCCCAAAAACACAACGATCAAGTCTTTGCACTGTGATTTTGTGTGAGTGATATTCAATATTGTAATATCACTTCACTGCTGGGTTG
>NW_021024585.1:94440-119232 GCF_004153795.1 Camellia sinensis
TGAACGCCTAAGTGTGTTGTGTATATATTATGTGTGTTGACTTCGCTTGCATTTTATAAAAGTTTCAAGCTTTACTGTCCCATGTATGTTATCACAACTCGTTGGACCTTGTCTATTTTGTATATTTGCTTTCGCAGCCTCTATCTATATGTTAATCTGTCATGAGGCCTTTGGTAATCCAAGGATTACTGGCCGGTTGCAATACTAAACCTATAGAGGCGGGTTTGGGTCGTGACAATCCTGGGAAGTAGACGCCGATTAAAACTCGAAGCACCGAAGTGAGGGCGAAACCTACTTTAAGGAGATTATGTCCAACACAAGTGTTAATTTTATTTTATGTAAGCTTTTAATTTAGGAAATAATTTATGTAATTATTTTTCTGAATTATTTATTTTATTGTTTATTTAATTTATACATTTAATTTACACGCACACCACTGTGGGTATAACAAATCTATGGTCAAAAACCAAGCTGCGGAAAATGGTGAGCTTTCGGATAGTGAAAAAGACCATGACATGCTCCCGAAGGTGATGGAATTCTCCTAGCAGAATGGAGACGGTAGAGAAGATAAGCTGAGAGTCAACATTCCTGTCAAACAATGCGAGCAGCTCGTAAAAGAACTTTTTCCAATGGATAATAATGTTTCGTGTGATGAGGAAGTTCGAAGTGGTGCTGCAAAATGTGATAATTTGAATGGAAACCTAAAAAATACTGAAAGCAAAGAAAAAGAAAAAGAACATTCGGTGGACGTTGAATTTAAGATGTGAAAGAGCTGTAAGATTGGAGAGAGAGATCCAGAGCAGGAATCCTTTGAAGAGGGAGTGGATGCAAAGGTGGAAACAAGTGTAAGCTATGACCAGATAAATGGTTTACCCTCATCAGCAAAAAATCTTGATAATGGCACAAGCTCACCGTCAAAGCAATAGCAACATTAAAAGAAGAAGAAGCCTTTGCAGTGCAAGTTTGGTAGCCTACTCAAGAAGAAGAGTACTAGCAATCACAAATAATGGACTGTTTGTGGCTGGCAGGTACAGTTGGATTCTATCTAGCGCCTGATTGTGTTTGCTTTAATGTTTTTGGCTTCTAATTGTCAGACTATATAAGGAAAAGAAAGATATAAAAGGGCATGTATCATCTGTAGATTTTTTTAAAAGAATTTCTTTTATTGTAATTCCCCAGTTTGGGAGAGTATCTTGTATTTGATGGAGATGTTTTTTTTTTTTCTTTTCTTTTCTTTTTTTTTTCTTTTTTTTGGCATTCTTCATCTTTAGACTCTTTTAACTCTTCTTCCGAACTACACTTTTCTTTGTCTTCTCTAAATTGTCAATTCTTTTTCATAAATGTCACAGTTTATGAATCTTATTTTAATTTTGCATCTTCTTTTTCTTCAGTATACTTTAGGGTTCCGATGGTTTCTGTCAAGAGCTAGTCAGTGTTTGTTTTCAGAAAGAGGGTGCGGTCGAACATGATTCTAGCCATTGGAGGAGGTTGCCAAGGCTTTTTGTGGTACCTGTTTATTGCATGTGTTGTAGCCGATGGAAGTCGATGGCAACAGTGGTCTGAGGTGCAAGTAGCCAGATGTGCGGATTGGTGATGAAGATGAGCAATGGATGGTGGCCGGAGGGAGTGGGAGAGGAAGGAATGAAAATTTTCTTTTTCTAAACAAGAGAAACCAACATCATTGATTAATTACAGGAATTTAATTCGTCAAAGAGACGATGAAAACTCACACCTAACTGGCTTGTTTTTTATACTTTCAAAAAGGAAAATTGCCTTTTTTTTATCTTTTCTTTTTGCAAACACAACTGTAGAAGTGAATAACGTTTAGATTTTTTTTTCTACACGTTAGGTGTCAATTTTTTATTTCAAACAATTATAAATGACTTACAAAATTTATTGAATTCCTGTAATTAAACATAAAAGTTGATTTTGTTTGTTAAGAAAATGAAATTTTATTCCTTCTCTCCCATCATCAAAGAAGATGCTTTTGGCTGGGAGGTCGGGATTTGTTTGTGGATTAGTGACTCTCTCTATCGATATGAGGTGGTGTGAATGAATGAGAAGTCGTAGAAAGCTTCTGTGAGGTTGGGGTTTACGTTCTAATCGATAAGATTAATTGGGTTTGGATTTTGCTAAATTGGCAGGGTGGCGTTGGAGTTGTTCTTTCGAGTGGAAGCATATAGGTTGAAGGAGAATGGTTTTTTCACCTTCATAAACAAAGATCTGACAATCAAATCACAAAAAAAAAAAGATATAATAGTAATAATCTTTTGCTTATAGTCCTTTTCCTTGATCTTCTCTTCCCCTCTCCTGACATACAAATGCATGTGCATATTCTCAAAACATTCATGGAGAATAAGATATGGTGTGGTCATGGTGGCTTTAGTTGCTTTTTAGGTACATAAATGAACAGAAATTTCATGTTCGAGCATCCCTCTCTTCTCTTGCTTCAAGGGCATCCACTTCCTCATTCGACAGAATATCAACAATGGGTTCATAGACATCCCATTCCCTTCTCTTCCTGAAGAAGCACCAAGAGATTTACAGTCAGTCTCCTCTATGGAACTAATTCTAATTGTATCATTACTGTACAATTGATATCCACAATGGATATTCAAATTTTAATTTTAATGCTATAAAAAAAAAAAGATTAATGCCATGTGTTAGACGCTTCCTACTACTTATACCTCCTATTGAAAATTGTTGTTGACTACAAAGCTCAATATTAGGCATGTTGACTAAGAACTTTACTATGACAAGCTCAACAAACTATACATATATATATATATATATTTTTGGAAAGTTATAAAATGCAGGAAATTAACAGGCCTTACCGAATGGCACTGGATTTGTTACCAAATAACTTCATCAAGTCTACTGCAGTTCCACCTGCCTTACTGTGTGAGAGAGAGAGAGAGAGAGAGAGATGATGGAAGATAAACAATTTGGTTAGGGAGAAGCAACAAAGACAAAGCAGACATATATTCAAACCTATATTCACGTTGTTAATCAGATAGTACTCAATCTTGCCAACCAAAACAAAATAGGATCAACAACATTAAGTAAAAGCAATAACACAAACCTGGCTGGGAATTGTTCAGCCCCTCTGCGACCCTTCTTGTTTATTCTAGTTTCCCTTGTTGAAGCTACACTTTGGATAGCAATCTAGCACATGTACTAAAATAGTAAGGAGAAGTAAAATAGCTAGGTTTGATAATCTCCACCAAAAATGTACAACAAAAGGAGCGTTACATTCTAACCTCATATAGTTGCTCCCTAATTGCAACAGCAATTGCAGGCTGCAAGGCAGTAGTCACCTTTTAGGTTGCAATATATTTCAGAAATTACAAATGAAAAATAAACACGAGAAACTTTAAGTGGGAAAGAAGGGTTGAGGTTAAACTAAGAATTGGATGGTTAAACTGAGAATTGGATACTAGGGTTACAACAGACTATTTCCAAGAGACACCCCCAGAAAAACAAACATATACATACTTGGAAGAGGATGTAAGTGTGTGCACAAATACTGAGGAGGTGACAATGACGATGGGATCATAATGTTTTCCCTCTTTTCTGGCCAGATAGGACCCTTAAATAAATTGATTTTAAATAAAAAAAAATTTAATTGAATTCATAAATTTTCTCTTTATGGTTTACCGAACAAATTGAAGCAATCAAATTCTTAGAATGAGATCTTCTCAAAAAGCTTAGTTCAGGATGTAACTAAATTAGGATCAAGAAAAGGCTGAGAAAAATCAATTGTCCATGTGAGCACATAAAATCAGCTCACATAGATTGATGGAGAGATTCAAGAAAGATATGAGCTTCACCATGTGATCTGCAAAATAAAACACCATTAATGCGATCCAACCAGTGGTTTCCAGCAAGAGGGCACTCCGATGGCCAAGTTATAAAGGATCTATCAGAGAAAGAAAAAGAACCATGGGTGTTTTGTTGTGTGCAGAGTTTAGGGCATACCTTCGTTTCTAAGCAAGGAAGCACGGATACGGGATTCGTGTACGATACAATACGGATACGGCGATACGCCAAAATTTGAAAAAGAAAGATACGGGTACAGCGGAGATAAGTTTGTAAATTTTATTTTATTTTTTAATTTTATTGATGCAATAAGCATGAAAATAAAACATAAAGGAAAAAAAACATTCATAAAACATCCAATAGTAAACCTCTTAATATTAATCCAAAGACTTCACTTAAAAAATCCAGAACCCACAAAAATATCTATATAATAAGGGAGAAAAGTTTTTGAAAATATGTTAAAATGTATAAGAGATACATTTCATTTGAATGGTTGGGATGATTCCTAATCAATATCTAAGGGTCCAGATTAAATTTTTCCCGCCCAAACACTCTACCCTCTCTCTCGCCCACGTCTGCCAAACACGTCTCTTGAACTCAATCTCTCCACGTTCTGTCACGTTGGTAGATCTCTCTCAATGTGTTGTAGTACAGAGAAAGAAAGAGATGGGTGTTGCAGTGTTCACACACTCTCTCTCTCTCATCTCTCTCTAGGGTTCTCTCAGGTTTTTGAAAATATGTTAAAATGTATAAGAGATACATTTCATTTGAATGGTTGGGATGATTCCTAATCAATATCTAAGGGTCCAGATTAAATTTTTTCCCGCCCAAACACTCTCTACCCTCTCTCTCGCCCACGTCTGCCAAACACGTCTCTTGAACTCAATCTCTCCACGTTCTGTCACATTGGTAGATCTCTCTCAATGTGTTGTAGTACAGAGAAAGAAAGAGATGGGTGTTGATGTGTTCACACACTCTCTCTCTCTCATCTCTCTCTAGGGTTCTCTCTCTCAATGCCGCCAAACCTGCCCTTATGCCGCCGTCCCACTACCGTTACCAGAACCACCGCCTCCTTCGCAACCACATCAACCACGCCCCTCTTCTGCAGCAGCGCCGTAGTCCGCATCTGCCGCTCTCTTCCATGTTCACCACTCGATGGTGCCGTTGTTTCGGTGCCGTCGCTTCTAGATCTAGATCCACCACTCCTCTACCGATGATTTCACCACAAACACTCTCAACCGATGATTTCACCACTGCCGCCTCAAAGAATCTTCTGCCGAATAGACAATCTTCTACAAGCTCTTCGCTACGCTGCTCCCTTCGCTACCGACGATGAGTCTTTTACTAATTTCCCATGCTGCAATTTGGCTTGCTACAGTTCAAACCCCACTGTCGTCTTCAAGAACAGAGGTATTTTACCCCATTTGGTTGATTGGTGTGATGTGGGTTTGATCTCTTAATTACTTTCTTAATTCCATTATTGTTACTAGGTTTATCATATTGCTTTCTTAATTTTTTTTTCCTTCTCTTTCTGTTCTTCTTCTTCATTTCATTAATACATATGTAATTTAGGGTTTGATTTCTTGTTTTTATTAGAATTCGGTGGCCAATACAGACTTACAGGTTAACTCAGAGGATATCGTTGAAGATACTAATTCGGTGGCCATGATTGTTGTGTTGTTTACTTTCTTATTTTACCATTGGTAGCTTTATGTTAACATTTACACTTTACAGTTGATATTGCTGAAGATACTAAACATATTGAAGAATAATTATTTTGTGAAGCTTCCAATCTTACCTTATACTGCATTTATCCTTAACTAAAGAACCAAGTAATCATAAATTAGCATTCACAAATGCAATGCAACCAAATTATTATTAAATATAATCCAGTTCCCTAATCCTGGTATTCTTTTTGGATTGGTCAACAGAGCGGAGTTCACCATGCCCTCAACCCAGATCTATACAGAGGAGTCTTTGGTTCAAACGGGGAGAAGTATGCAAGAGATGTTGAAGATCTCATTACCTTTGGAACTTCAGGACATGTAGCTGGTTTTATTTCTAAAGCCATACAGGTAAGCATCGTCTATGTAAATTTGTTTTTATTGTTTCTTTTTGTGGCTATATTGATTAGGGTAATGATGTACACACAAGATTTAACACACAAAAAATTATGCAAAATGATGTGTCGCATTTATATCCCTGCATTGATAGTCAAATGCCCATCACTATGGTTCATAATTGCAAGAGTGTCATTGCCACATTATTTTTGTCTTAAATCCTCTACGTGTGAGAATATCATTTTCCTATTAATACAACCTTTTCCGAGTTACTGTCTAATTTGAACTACTCTCTAAAATGGCAGGGAGTGGGTGGAATTATTGAATTGACCCCAGGTTACTTCCATGCTGTATATAGCAATATTAAGAAAGCATGAGGGCTTTGTATTGCCGATGAGGTTCAATCTGGGTTTGCTCACACTAGGAGCCATTTTGGGGGATTTGAGACCCAAGGCATTGTGCCTGACATAGTGACAATGGCAAAGGTAAATCTATATAATATGGCAGGATGATTAGGTTAAGATCAATCCTTTCAAATGTACCAAACACTTGATTCCCGCCCAAATACTCTTTTCTCTCTCTCTCTCTCTCTCTCTCTCTCTCTCTCCCTCCTTGATTTTAAACTCTCTTCCTCAGATTGTCACACAAACCTTCTCCATCTCTCTCTCTTTAGCTCCATTTTACTCCCAACTCTTTAGTTTCGGTTTTGGAGAGTTTTGATTTCTATTGAATATATTGTTTACAATTAAAAATTTACTGTTGATCTCCATCTTCGGAAAATGATGTTGCAACGCCGAGGCTGAAGAGCTCGCCAGAGTGGTGGCGGCGGAGGAGGAAGGAGATGGAGAAAGGAGAAAGGGAGGAACCCTCTATAAAACTGACAATGGAGATTTTTCTCTCTCCTCATATTAGTCCAGCACAACCTCCTAATAGCTCTTCAATCAATTTTTTTTTTTTTATTTTATTTTTATCTACAACATTCGAAAAACAACAAAAGCAAGGAAGGGTTGGTCTTCATTAGTAGTGGAAAAGCTATAAAGAAAATAGGTTTTTGTTGCATATTACTGTGTCATGATTCGAGAGAGAGAAAGGTGGAAACATGACTTGCCTTTTTAAGATCTCTCAAAAAAAAATTTAATTTTTTTAATTTATTTTTTGAATTGGATTTCTCGGCCGAATATGGCTTTTCTTGGATTGGTCTTTTTGGGTGTAAAAGAATAGAGCACTGGAGGGTAGTAGGCAAGGCTTTTCTTATAATTGCATAACAATATTTCTCTTATATGTTTTTTATTTATTTATTTTTATTTGACTATTTTATTGGTGAAGTAAAATAGATGACTGTTTTTTTTTTTTTTGGTGAATATTATAAATTTTATATGTTTATTTCTTAATTTGTATTAAGGTTAGGCGGGGTTGTTATTTTTAATTGAGTTCTGTGTAGATATTCTCATTATAAACATACATTTTGTTTGGTGATACACACTAAATATTTGTAATCCTTTCATAATTACAATATTAGGTAATTATGGATGAAACATAATTTAATCATTTGAGTTTAAAAAGAATGAAATTTAATAATTTAATCAATTGAGTTTAATAACAATATTAGGTGATTACGGATGGAACATAATTTAATCAATTGAGATTAAAGTACATAATATTTTAGATGGACTTAAGATAATTCCCATCACTTATATAATTAAAAAGGACCACATAATTAACTAAGACTTGCCTGCATAAATCTAAATTATAACGTTATAAGTTTTAATATCCAAAATTTAACATAAAAAATTTGCTATAAATTAAACTGAACCATTCGTAAGAATTCTTTATTTTGTTTTATTTTATTTTATTTTTTTGGCCTTTATAGATTTGGCCTCTTCTTCTTGGGGTAGCAAAGCGTGTTTTGAGGGGAGAGAGAGAGAGTATGTGTTTTAAAATTTGAAATTTGAAAAAGTGAGGTGAGCCAGAAAGGATGGATGGGTGGGTGGGGGTGGAGTTTTTTTTATTTTTTTTGGCCTGTTGTGGCTTTTGGGCACAAAGTGTGTTTTGTTGTCCATCACCGCCACCGCCACCGCCACCGTTGCCTCACTTTCTTGGGAACAAATTATGTTTTTGTTTTTGTTTTTGTTTTTGTTAGTATTTATTTTATATAAAATATAAAAAAAAATAATTAAAATGTATTATTTACTATAATTTGAGTTCAAATACTCAAAATACATAAAAACACATAAATCATGCAAAATTATAATTTTGAAGAATCCTTAACTGCTACTAAATGATTGATTGCTAATGAATAGAATTTATTGATTCTAAGTGAACTAAAACCTTAATTTCACTTAATTTTGAAGAATCCTTGACTGGTGATATTTTTGAGTTTGTTTCATGGTTGTTCTGATTCAAAAAATAGTATAATGATTCTGTTTTTGATAGATTGGGGTAAATAGTAATGTTTTGATTGGGGTAAATGGTTGTTTTGATTCAAAAAGTGGTAATGTTTTTTTTTTTTATCTAGTTAAATTCTCAACCTTAGAGCATTCTTTGTTTTTTTAGAAAATTTGTGTTAGAATGTTTGGTGCCGCTTTTGCCAATAACTTATGAGATTTTGCTTAATTCTATTGTATGTGTATTTTTTAATTTTGTTTTGTTGGGAAAGAGTTGTTCGATGTTCCGATTGTTCTCTCACCTTCCCTGAGGCTTCAAGGTTTGATTATTTATCTGGGTTTAAATTGGGTTTATTGTACACAAATTGAGGAAGAGATTGTTCTCTCACCTTCCCTAACAAGGTCGATCTCTCTCTCTCTCTCTCTCTCTCTCTCACATGCAACCAAACCTGAGGCTTCAAGGTTTGATTGTTTATCTGGGTTTAAACTAGGTTTATTGTACACAGATTGAGGAAGAAGATAGACTATAACATATACATCCATCCAAATTCCAACATACTTAACAACTTTTGTCATTAAAAATAAAGAGCAAAATTGGAGAGAAGTTAACCTTTGAGTTCTGGATGAGGCACAATCTCCAAATAATCATTAAAGAGAAAAAAATAAAATAAAAATAAATTTAGCCAACTACGTGAAGGATGATGATTTAGAATGAGCATTTTTTGATAAACTATTCTGGTTCGAGAATGATTAAGTTGCTAAACTTCGACATAGTTTTTGGTCTTATAGGTGATGAGAACGCTAATGTTTTTGGATAGAAACATTTGAACAATAATAGATTATGGTGCTGCTGCTGTTTGAGGAAGCTGTTAAAGGAACTCATTGTTGTCGATATGTATGCATTGAAGCCCTATTTTGTTCATAGCCTATTACTTTCATTCGTTGTGTAAGCTAATAGCGGTGTTGCAATAATCATGACTTTAGACTTAAAGAATAGCAGTATGAATTTTTATGTGTACTATTTTGGGCTACTGAGGCACTAAATGTTGATCTGTGCCTCTTCCACACAGAAACTCTTTCCAATATTTCTTTTTCTATTCAGTAAGGCACTAAATGTTGGCAATGGACCATATTTTCTTATTATTTTATTTTCTTAATCCATTAGAAATTATAGCAGTGTGCTTGCAGCTAGATATTGATACTGGCACGCAACAAAGGACACCGATTTATGTTATGAATTAAAGTACTTTTTATTGATTTTATTATTATTATTATTATTATTATTATTATTTCCATTTTAGGTTTGATGTTATGGTTATATCTTGAGAGATACTTTATTATATAGATTTGGGCTGCCATTCTCTCTCTCAATCTGGGTTTATTTCCTGTTCTTCAACTGGTTTTCCGCTTGGGGTTTCAATATGTTTCTGCCTTTTCCCTTCTCTCTCTGTTTTTTTCAGCTCTGATGGTTGTGTTTGTTTCCCTAGCATTAAGCAATTGTGGTGCTGCTACTGTTGGGGAAATTGTAAAACACATGCTACTGTTGGGAAAATTGTGGTGTTGTTGCTGTTGAGAAAGAATCGAATTGTTTGAGGGATTTAACCCATGTTAACCAGGTAATTTGATTTCTTTTTCTCTCCCTTTCTCTCTATCTCTATTTCTTTTTGGCTCTCCTTTCTGGAATAGCTATGCTCACATTTTTTGCCAAAAAAAAAAAAGAGTATGAAGAGTAATTGAGTTATTGAGTAAAAAAAGAAGAGTAATTGAGTAATTGTATGTGAAGTCTGACTTCTTCCATTTTTTTTTTTTTTTTTTTTTTTTTTTAAGTGTTGGTGCTGTGAAATGTTCTATTTTGCGGTTGGAATTGGGTTGGTTTACTATGAAGTTTTTAAATGGGGCTGTTGGCAAAATTGAGGGTTTAGTTGAAGTGCTGGTAAATTGGTGTTGCTGAAGTGCTAAATTTGGAGTTTATTTGGGTTACTAATAAATTGGTGTTTCATTTGAGTTTCATAGAATTTTGTTTCTTCCTGTGAATTCACTCCCTACTCTTTCCAAAGAAAAATAAATTGTGCTGTGTTGTGTGACTCTTTTGGGTGTCTGTCCACTTCAAATTTCTTTTGCTGTGTTTCTTTACATGTTTGTACCAACTGTTTTTTTTTTTTTTTTTTTAAATATTATAAAACTTGCAGCTTTCTTGCTATTTTGAGGTTATAAAAATATATAAGCCTTTGGTTGGATTGTAAGGGGTGAGAAAAGAACGGAAATGACACAACACATCACATTGATTTACTGCACGTAAAGGCATTACTATCATGGATATAAACTGTAAGCTATGAGATTGAGGCCCTTGATCATCCATTTTGAATTATTTTAATTCATTTTGGACCATAATGCATCTTGCAGGTAGTCTGTAGTTTATGGAAAATTTTACTTTCCTGTATGATCCAAAGGTTTAGTCATGAAGTTCTTGGGGTTTGTTTAGAATTTCTTGGGTTGTGTCTGTTTGTTTTGCCTCTTCCCTTCTCTCTCTGTTTGATTGCTAACTATTAAACCTATTTTGCTATTAGTTTCTTCATTTTCATTTTGATTGTTTTAGGATCCGTTTGAGAGTGGAATGAACAAGAGCCTAATTTCCTCATGCTACAAACAATTAATCAAGTTGTCATGTGCTTGAATGTTTTTGTTGTTTTATTTTATTTAAATTTTGTTCTTCACAAATTTCACAAATTTCAATTACATTTTGATCCTAACATTATTTACAATGTTGCTTCAGTTGCCTTCATTATTGCTTATAAAATGTTGTTGTCAGGTGTATTTTATTACTTTAGAATTGCCAATTACATTATTGCTTTACTTGCCTTCCCACCCTCTGTTTCTTCCCAGTCCGACAAAGGCAATGGAAACTAAATCTATTCTACTTAGCTTCCTTTGCTATTTTTTAAATAGAACTCTGTGGTGATCATTCTTGAATATATGTGTGAGTCTATAAAGTTGGATCAAATTGAGTTTTCTCAATTGTGTAGTTGTATAAATTATAATTATAATTTGATCCTAACATTATTTATACCGTGCCTTCAGGCACGGGCATACGCTAGTATATCTATATAATAAGACAGAACTGTTTTTGAAGATGTGTCAAAATGTATCAAAGATACATTTGATTTTAATGGTCTAGATCAATCCTAAGTATATATCAATGGTTTAGATACATTTAGTTCCTGCCCAAACACTCTGCTCTCTCCTCTCTCTCCCACATCTTCTCTTCAGCTCCCTCTCTATACGTTCTCTCTCACATGTACATTCATACACATACATACAGAGAGAGAAACCCAGAGCTTTCTAGAGAGAGATAAGACAGAACTGTTTTTGAAGATGTGTCAAAATGTATCAGAGATACATTTGATTTTAATGGTCTAGATCAATCCTAAGTATATATCAATGGTTTAGATACATTTAGTTCCTGCCCAAACACTCTGCTCTCTCCTCTCTCTCTCCCACATCTTCTCTTCAGCTCCCTCTCTACACGTTCTCTCTCACATGTACATTCATACACATACATACAGAGAGAGAAACCCAGAGCTTTCTAGAGAGAGAAAATGAAGATGATCAGAAAAACAGTCCTCTCTCCTACTCATCCTCATCATCTTCATCACCTACTCCATTTTCATCGGAACCGTTGATGTCAGATCACACTTCTTCCCACTCTTACAATCTCTCCCGAACTACACTACACCCTGCCACACCGAATCGCCTCTCAGGGTTTTTCATGTGCGATCTTTCCCGGCAATTCAACGTCGAGATGTTGAAACTCCGATCACTTCCCAGACTGCCGCCGTGGCCGGCAAATTCAGAGCTGAAGAAGCAGCACAGCGTGAAGTATTTGATGATGGCTTTGTTGTTGTATGGTGGTGAAGATGAGAGTCAAGAGGCGGTTAGGGTTTCAGATCCGGAATCGGCTGAGTTTTTCTCTTCGTTGAGTTTCAATACTCACAGGCACAATGACTAATCCAGATACCGATATCGATTGTGTGTTCGATTATGTGTTGTTTCAGCTTCGATTGTTGTTTTGATTTAATTTGGAAGCGTAATAATAGTTTTTCATTGAATTTTGGGGTCCAAAGGCTTTGGATTGGATAGGAGCATCAATTCAATAAAGAACATTGGGAAAATTGCAAATCAGTGATAACTTCACAAAATATTTATAAATTCATTGAAAAGTTAGTAGCTTTAATTATTAAAGTTGGTAAAGTCTACCACTAATATGAAATTGTTTTTGAAAACATACACTGATTTGAAATTCTCCCAAGAACAATACTCATGGCCTGTTTTTCCCAGTATCAATTTTGTTGCCTATTGATTTTGTTCAGTGAAACTGTTTTTGTCTCCATTATTTCCAGGTATGAATTCAAATCAAAAGTTAGGTCTTTCATTGCCGTCGTGAGAATATGGAATATTTTTAAATTGTTCTGTTTGCTTGAGGTTGAAGGTGGCATAAAAAAGGCGGCACGATCTTTCTCAACTAAATATTGTGATCTTATTGGCTGATGAATTGGGTTTTGGAGTATACCTTTATTAGAAGCTCATAGGCTGAAAGTGATTTTTCTTAATAAGGTAGCAAGTGGCAAAATTGGATTTCTTGGAGGTTATTTCATTGTTGGGTGAAAAAATTTATGCAACTGGGAATTACTGAATGAAATTTATGCAAATAGAATTTGTTTCTTGAAATAGACATACATTGCTTGAGTCTTGGAAAGTAGTATTGTTATGAGAAAATTAAGCTTGGCCTTTTCTACTCGGTTTGAATTTTATGTGATGCTACTACCATCTGGAGATCTTTTGAAGTGATTTACCATCAAACTTGACTTAGTGGTTTGTTTGGTTGCTTAGAAAATGGTACAAAAATAAAGAAATCTAATTCTGAATAATCTGAACTGCTAACTCCAAATAATCTCATCTTCGCTTCCTGGTTAAGGTGACGCATTTTCTTTCGGTTTTCGTTTTCTCCATTAAATGCGTCCATTCCATGTACCCATTTTATATCTATCTTCTAAACCACAATTTCATGACTTCTTCTCAACCTGGATTTTGTTGGAACTTTTGAGTTTAATTTGGTTTGATTGCTTGATTTGCACTCAGTTTGTTCTTCAATTTCTAGCCATTGAGATTTCCCGAAAAGGGGGAAAAAAACAACAAAAAAAAAAAAGGTATTTTTTTTTTTTTTTAAATGTGGGGGGTTTTGATTTACTTTTACTGAACAATTGAAGTGTATAAACATGTCTCTATACATATTTATGTTATGATGATTGAATTTATAAAAGTTGTTTTATTTGAATGAAGATTGTGGTGCTTCTACTTTAGTATGCTTTCTGGGTATATACTGAAATGAGCTAAATCTGTGACTGGTTGTTTGTTTCTCAAAGTTTTTTGCATATTATTTTGTTAATTGCTAATGAACTTTCTTAATTTTGCTAGGAGGGAAAAGCTTCCCATTGTACCCCAAATGTTTGGTAGCTTTCTTTGTACCATCTTGATTCAATGGTTGTTGTGAATTTTCAATTGTATTTTCCATTGTTTGTTCAATTATTTGTTTGTTTGTTCAATGGTATTTCTCAAAAATTGGGGTTGTTGATTATGTTGATTACGTTGTTTCTCTCCTCTCCTCCTTCCCAACCCTTCAAACTCGACTGTTCATTTCAGTAGGTATGGCTGATGGCTGTTTTTGTTTTTAGCTGGGTTTGTTTTTGGCTCATGGTTGTGTCTGTTTTTGTTTTTGGCTGTGTTGGGATAGCATTTTTATGTTGAGTTTCCCTTGCTGCAATTCAAACGGCGCTGCTCCTCCTTCCCTTACAACCCTTCGAACTCGCACTCGCAAGGTAAGACTTCGAACTCGCTGCTTTTGATCACTGTTGTGTTTTTTCTTCAAGCGAGCATGGCAGGCCAAGAATAGATTGAGGCCACTTTGGTTCAGAGATCCAACGGGTATCCCCATCACAAACCCGTAATATCACTCTCTTTATATTTGTGTAAACAATTGTCAATTTCCAAAATTATTGAACTAAAATATTAATTCATTGCATTTATTAAATCTTCTATTTGTATTCCTAATAACACCCAACATGCTTGGAGGTGTCTTCAAAGGCTTCCTCATGAAATCAAGTCCAGCATTTTCAACTGTGAATAAGGCTCTTCTCAAAGCCGCAGCTTTTTGCTCGGCCACTGATTGCAGTGCATTTAGCTGGGTTTATGTGGGAGTGCATCTTGATTCTAGAGAGCTTCTCGCCATTAAGCAGGCTCATTTTTATGTGTCTTTTTTTCTTTTTCCTTTTATGTAGAGTTAAATTTGGTGTTAGTTTCTTCAATTGTTTTGGTATTGATTTTTATGTGTATCTAAGAAGGTTTCAATTGCAGAAAGAGTGCTTCAAAAGAGAAAACCATATCCAATTTAATTGCGTTATTTACAATTATGTTGTTGATTCTTACATTTGATCATTGTTGCTTCCAAATTAGTTTGCCAATACAAGCTATGCATTGCTAGGGAATGTACAATTTTGTCCTCTTCATGTCTTTCAATGATTAAAAATAGTCTTTTGGACTAATCTAATAGTCATGACACAAAATTTTGATTTTTTCTCGAATTTTGCAATGAATAGTTTGTGTTTTTTTAAGGTCATTTTAATTTTAATTATTTGATCCATTTACAAAGCTTAGATAGTTGGAAAAATGGCGAGTTCATCAATGTGTGTTCTATGTTTGCTTCACTATGGTAATTTACTATCTAGATCAAAGTGTCTGGAGAGGTTTGCCAAATTCGTATTTGTGCTGGTGTTGAAATTTGCTCCCTGATTCAACTAGGGAGACTTCTTTACAAGAGTTATCATTTTATTGTTAGGTTTCACTATGTAAAACTAGTGTAATCTTCTCTCTGACATTCATATTTGGAATCTTCGCTCAATACTATTTTTCATGTGTTTCAACCAATGATGGGGTCAGAACAAATTGATTAGTTACAAAACAAATTGGAATAAGATCATTTGTTGCTATGACAACCGTCATTGCAAAAAATTGTGAAACATACAATTATCACTCTTAAACATAGGTTTGCTGAGTTTTTTGGTATTGTACATATTCAAACCATAAAATCATCTAATTCAATGATATTATAGTAAGCTATTCATGCTTATCTTATTGTTCTTCTAATTGTTTTTATGACTGAGATGAGTTCATTTTGTTGTCAAATTAGAGTTTCTTTCAAACAAATCATGTTCGTCAATGAGAGAGGGTGGTTTGCAATCAAATTGTGTTGGTAGTGCCTTTAGGCACGGGTTATTCACTAGTGTATATACATATATACATTCGCTAGTATATATATATACAAATAATAAAGAGTAAAATAAAAGGAGGGGGAGGGGATCAGCAACGAAAGAATAAGAGACAAGACAGGGAACAAGAGAGAGAGAGAGAGAAACCTGTTGCGCTGTGGTCAATCGAGACAAAACCGAGATCCAGCAACTAGAGTTCTTCCTTCCTTGCCTGATTTGCTTCAAAGCTTTTTGGATTTGTGTATTTGAGGTAAAGTTAGGGTTTTTTCTTTTTCAATTTCTTCAATTTCTTGTTTGCCCGTGGATTTGAGCCTTGAGGGATCTAAATCTAATTTGTGTTAATTTTATTTTTTTTATGATTTGACCCACAAAAAAGTTTAGAAAATTACATTTTCTGCCCCGCCGTATCCCAAAAGTATCCAGAACATATCTCCCATGCATCCATGCATATCCAAAACATATCCAAAATTCAAAAAAAATAAAACAAAAATCGGATACTTTTTTCCCGTATCCAATACATATCCTGGCGTATCGAACGCGTATCTGTATCCAAGAAGTATTCGATACTCGTACGCTGCCCATTTTGGAGTATCCGTGCTTCATAGTTTCTAAGAGTGGTCTTCCAGGAGAGGTCCCTATTTATACAGTGTTTGATGCTTTTCCCTAATGAAATTATTTGATGGGCCTCTTGGTTGGTCTAGCCCATTTTAATAACTTATATGGGTCAAGACCATGGCGATCCTTGTGTCTCACAATTGCTCCCCAACTTTCACTCTCTTTAATTTGTCTAGATGTGTAGGAGATGTTGCTATGATGGCCAAGCATGTTGCTTGGTCGGAGTGATATATGGATGCAAGGTACTACAACCATGTACTCCTCATGTCTGCATGTGATGTCTGAATACCATGGTACATTTCACGGACTCAGAAGTGGGCATCGGGTGCGGGTGCATATCTAGAGGACAGATACTTCAAAATTAAAAATTGCAGATACATGGATATGGATCCAAATTTGAATACGGGTACAGCGATACGTTAAGTAATTATTTTTAAAAAATATTTATTATATGAAGATGGGTTAAAAAAAGTTAAGGAATAACAAATTAATTAAAAAAATAACAAATAAAATATAAATAACAAATAAAAATTATTTTAGGTATAAAATAAATTATCTTATAAATGATAAAATAAATTATTTTTATTTTAGGAATAAAAATTATATTATTTATGATATATTATATTATATAATTTTTTTTAGCTGAATGATATTATGTAATATGAATAATATTATATATTATTATATTAATTTACATTATACAATATAAATCTAATTTAAAAGAAGAGAACAGAGAACAAAGACGAGAAGATGAAAAGAAGAAGAGAGAGAGAGAGAAAGCAAACTGAGATTGACAAAGGGAACAGAGAGAACATAGAAGAGGGGGAGAGAGAGAGAGAGACCAAAAGGGAATTGAAGCCCTAGGATCATTTTCTGGGTGGAATCAACTTCGCAATGATCTCTTTCAATTCGGTCAAGCTCGCGACTAGGGTTCACGTTTCGATCTTGCTTCGCCACTCAACTTGCTTCACAAAGGTGAGTTTCAGCCCCCCCCCCCTCTCTCTCTCTCTCCATCTTTGAGTTTCAGCCGTATCCGTTTGTATCTAGCCGTCCCGGCCATATTCCGCACCTATACCCGTGTCGTGTCGTGTTGACACGGATACCTCTCACAAAACAGATAGTCCGTGTAACGTAGATACCATGAATCATGCCTAGCCCAGTTAGGCCTCTAGCTAGACTTTCTAGCGGGTGCCAAATTTTTTATGAAGAAGACCCTTGATAAAGAATGCCAACTGATATAGGTTTTATTCCCAGAGCGCTAGTCAAGCCATGTAATTCATAAAATATGCCTAAGAAGCTACGGCTTATTTAAATTTTATGTGTAGCAAGCTAGGGCTTTAATGTTTGAATGCCTAGCAGGGATAGGACTTGCTTGACTTCCATGTCTAGCAAGTTGGGGCTTACTTCTCAATGCATAGCACGGCCAGGGTTTACTTGACTGTCATGCCTAGCAAGCTAGCGTTTTGATGCTCAAATGCCTAGCAAGATTAGGGCTTACTTCTCAATGCCTAGCAGGGCTATGGCTTACTTGACTTCCATGCGTAGCAAGTTAGGGCTTTGATGTTTGAATGCATAGCAAGACTAGGGCCTGCTTCTCAAGGACTAGCAAGTCTAAGGCTTACTTGACTGCCCTGCCTAGCACACTAAGGCTTTGATGTTCGAATGCCTAGCAAGACTAGGGCTTACTTCTCAATGCATAACAGGGCTAGGGCTTACTTGATTGTCATGCCTAGCAGGCTAGGGCTTTGATGTTCAAAGGCCTAGCAAGACTGGGATATTACCACTCAAACATATGATCCCAAAGAAATAAAAGAAAAGCCACTAAGACAAGAAATTCCTAAATTTTGTCATTTCTCTAAATAATTATAGGTTTGGTGGTTGAGTACTTGCTTCCAAAGTTAAACTACAATGATGAAGTCTGGGCTTCAAACCTTGTGCCCTACATCAGGATTTTAAATTTTGTTTTATACACCAATATTTTAAGAGAAATTGTAAAGGAATGCATTCCGACTCCCTTTTTGTGAAATGGGTCAAGCTTTAGACTAAGGACAATGAGGTTCACATGGGATGAGCTGAACTCAGGAAAATTTGCTCAAGATGAGCTTGAGACACACACAGCCCAAATCAACCTGGCTCGATTGATGTTAACTGTTAAGTAACAACACAGAAACTGTGGGTTTTGTCTTTTTTGTTTTTTGTTTCTACCATGTTCTTTTTGGCCAAGGGGGTTGGTGCCTCACAATACACAAGTTGTTGGCACACAAATAACTACGTTGAAGCACAAATATAAACAGGTAAAAAGAAGACATTGGGTCAACAAAAACAGTTTGATTGTCTACGAATGATATGGTTAATTTGCTTTACTTACTCCGACTTCAGGGTCTTCAATACCCAAATCTCTGCAGAAGGTTCTTGCAAATTCTTCTGGATCACTCTCAAAGTTGTTCAAGTCCTGGCAATCAATTTAATTCAAAATGTGTTGTACCCCCAACAAATGTAGAACATGCAAAATCCAAAAGCATCAGACATATCACTATTAAACATGGACAATCCTATTTCCAAACCTATGAATACTTAACTCTCTAATCAAACTTACCCACAAAAACTGGTCCTTTATTAGCGTATGATTCACTCGAAGATCAAGCTGGAAAGGAGACAGAATAATAAGCACCAATAAAACTATAATTTTGTATGTTAATTAGTGGGGCCATTCCATAAATAATTATAAATATCAAATTTTTAGTTATGTAGAACATATCAACATCAACTTTAACACCATTAAAATATCATATATTTTCAACAAAATCAAGAAAATTAATGCAAGCTTTTCAAATTACATGTACCCAAAAAATAAAAACTTTATGACATTGATGCTATTCCTTCAATAAATAATTCCATTTCAACCTAAATTCATCGAACACAACAATTTCAATTGATTACAACTAAATTCCAACTCATTGTACTAAGATAGTTGCAACATAGACTCATCAACTAATCAAATAATTTTACAAAATTACAAAAAAACCCAAGGTTTTAGCCTTGAAACAAAATAAACCCTGAATTTTCAATTTTGTCAATTTAAACCCTAATCTTTTGATTTGTTTTCAATCTAAACCATTTGCTTATTTTTGTTAAATAAAACTAACGGAAAAATAGTATTTTAGTCAATAAACTCAATATACATATACATAAAATGTCTAAAATATCCTTTTCATTAAGTTTAATGGCTAAAATATTGACTTTACTTAACAAAAATAGGCAAATGGTTTAGATTGAAAACAATTCAAAGTTTATAGTTTAAATTGAAAAAATTAAAAACTTATTTTGTTACAAGGCTCAAACCTTGTAATTTCCCCAATAATTGTATATCAATTTTCACTTAGTTTCACCAAATTGCCCAACAATTTCGGCTTAATTCCATCAATAATTAAAATTTTCAGAACAAATTCATTAAAAAAAATAATATTAACAATTTTCCTAGGTTTTAGTTGAATTCCATAAACAATTTCAAAACAAATTCAATAAATAATCAACATTTTATGCTCAATTTCACGCAATAAATTTTATAGGCAATGGGATCTTAAGTTTCTTTTTCATTTTAACATTGCCAATTAGTTTATTTCTTTTTTATTACAATTCTAGGGGGATAGCTACATTTTTTTTTCCAAAAAATTGACCCTGATTATATATATGTATATATATACATACATGCATGTTAGTACTTAGTTTTGGCAATCCCATTTGACAAGCACATTCTCAATTGTAATTTTTTCTTTTATTGTAATTATACTTGTTGCAGTGAGCTTGTGACCACTGTTCGAGTAGTTGTCCAGAGGTGATTTTCACTTTATTGGATCGGAGCCTGTTACAAAATACTAAGAGCTATGAAGTACGGACACCTCTCCGAGGGCTCCGTACCAGTGTCGGACACGTGGTGGACACGTGTCCGACACGCAGCAGAGAATGTCCCCTTTTTTTTTTAATATTTTTACATCTGGACACGTTCTGGACACGTTTAGACACTTTGGGACACGTTCGGAGGTAATTTCATAATTTACAAAACTTTTTTGGGGGTCGATTTGTAAAAAAAACAAAAATAGAGCAATGTCTACCTAATTCGATTAGAACAGAAGAGAGGGAGAGAAAGAGAGGACCTGGTCACTTTTCAGTGGTTGCTCGTCGTAGCTCGTAGCTCATTAGCTCGTAGCTCGTTGCTCGTCACTTGTCGTCGGTCCTCGTCTCGTCGTCACTCGTTAAGGTACGCTGCTCTTCTTCGTTCTTCGATGTTCTTCTTCTTCTTCGTCCTTCTTCTCTGATCTCTCTCTCAGTCGCTCTCTCTCTCTCTCTCCCTCTCTGTCTGATTTTATTTGTTCTTTTATTTTTTTTTCTTTTATATACTGAGTGATGTTGATCCCCCCCCCTCTCTTCTATTTTTTTTTTCTATTTTCTTTTTCTGTCTTCAATTTTTTTTTCTATTTTATTTTTCTGATAATATATATAGATATATATTATATACTAATATATATACAGATATATTTATATACTAATATAGATATATATTTGAACAAAAAAAATCTTTTTTTTCCTCTTTTCTTTTTTTCTGTTTTTTAGATATTATTATTTGCTTAAATAAATTATTTTTATTTATAGAAAATTTTAAATTTGTGAATAATATTTGATATTACAATAAATAAATAATATTTATATTTTTTAATTTTACATATAATAAATAAATAAAATTATATATATTGAACGTGTCCCTAGCGTGTCGTGTCCCCTATTTTTTGAAAATTTGTGTTTTCCCGTGTCCGTGTCGTGTCCGTGTCGTGTCCCGTGTCCGTGTCCGTGCATCATAGACTAAGAGTTTGAATTCATCGATCAAGCGATGAAGTGACGAAATGAGCAGTCTCAGTCAGTTAAGTTGGTTAGAAAAGTGCAGATCATGATCAATTTCAAATCTAAGCCCTTCAGTTTCACTCGATAGATATGCAAAAACTCCTCAGAACTGGTCTAGTAAGAGAATTACTCAATCCTTGAAGAAGAGTAAATTATCTCTTGATCACCAAGCATGGTTTGACCATCTTAAACGTATTTCTTCATCAAATTCACATCCAACAATGAAGACTTGGTGGATTCCAAAAGGCAAGAGCAAAGACTTTAGGTGGATTCCAGATGCGGCTTGACTGTCATGGATTCGGCAGTGTTCTTGGATCAATCCCTAGGAGAGAAATGAACACAGATGTAGCTATAGAACCCTAAGTCCGCTAGGTGAAGCTCACCATTCAATTCTAGACTTCTCTTGTAATCATTTGTTTATACAGTGGATTGATTTGTGGCCTTTGGACCGTTGTTTTTCATCTCAATTGGAAATTGATAGAGATCTAATCACGAATTAGTCAACTAATTGGTTGGTTTGGAGATCGCCTGAATTGATCAAGTGTTTGATGATTTACCTAATTGAATCACAAGTATAAATCAACCATTTAAGAAAAAGGGATTTTCAATTGGTATCATAGTGAGTCACTCATTCTTTGTTTTTCAAAGCTCTACGAGTGAAATCCAGTTCATTCATATATTTATGGATTCTATAAAAGAAGGCAATTTAGCTGTCAAACCACAACTCCTTGAGGGTTCCCAACTATTCACATTGGAAAGCTAAAATGACAGCATTTTTAAAAGCTATTGATGATAAAGTTTGGCAATCCGTTGTGCATGGACGGAAAGAACCTACTCTTACCAAGGATGGTGTTGTGAAGCAAAGTCCCACATCGCCTAAGTACTAAAGTAATATTAAGCATATAAGCATGAGGGCACCCTCACCTTAATAGCCAACTTTTGGGAGTGAGTTCTACCCAAGACCGTGTAACATGGTAGGGGATAGGCAGGGTGCGTGTCCTTGGCCTGCACGCCACAGGTGCCGTCAAGTGAGCACGCTGGGCTGAGGTCCGTATGAAGCAAAGTCCCACATCGACTGAGTACTAAAGTAATATTAAGCATATAAGCGTCAGGGCACCCTCACCTTAATAGAGGTGTGACAACTTCTAAACCCGTTGATCAATAAGACAAAGTTGATTAATAGAATTGTGATTTGAATAGCAAGGCTATCAATGCTCTTCTTTGTTTTGTCACACCAAAACAATTTCAACAAATTTGCACATGTGCAACTGCAAAAGCAACATGGGATATCTTGCAAGTTACTCGTGAAGACACCCAAACCATTAAGCATTCAAACATCAAAAGCTCACTACTAGTTTTGAAACCCTAAGGTAGGAAGAAAATGAATTCTTTGATTGATTTTTATGCCAATTTGAGTGACATTGTCAATTTAAGTTTCAAAGGATGGGAGAAAATGAGTTCTTTGATTGACATTCATGCCAAGTTGAGTGACATTATCAATTTAAGTTTCAACCTAAGTGAGAAAATACCAAAGAGAAAAGGTGGTTAGAAAAATTGAGATCATTGCCGGAAAGATTCCAACAAAAGGCTACGGCAATAGAAAAAATCTAAAACATTGACAAACTCGATGTGGAACAATTGGTTTGTAATCTTAAAACTTATGAGGCCTACATCAAGGTGATCCCCTCTCACCTAATCTATTTATTCCTTTTCTTTGGGCTTTCTCATGTTACCTTAATCACCTTAACTCATCCAACCTATGTGTTGGCATCAACCTTCTATTCAAAGTTGTGTTGTCCTCTGTGATGCCAAAGAAAGCTTTAGTCATGTCTCGAGGCAATTTGTTATTCTCCAAAGTCATACATTATCTTCAGCCCTAATGTCCCTCATTGGTTCACACACGGCTTTCTTTCCTGTCCCTCTCAAAGAGGTTGCAGATCACTACCTCAGGCTCCCTCTTAGAGTTGCTTCTAACAAAAAAGAGTGCTTCCGTTACATTTTAGATTACTTTTCACAAGAAGCTTCGAGGGTGGAAAGCACTAACTCTATCTCAAGCTGGAAAGCTACTGTTGGTTAAATCTATTCTTTCTGTTTTACCTAACTCCTTTTGTACCACCTTCAAAATTCCTTTTGGTCTTTGTGATAACCTCACATCCTACATCTCATCCTTTTGGTGGAGCACTAGTGACAAAAAACCAAATTACTGGTTGGATTGGTTCATTCTTTGTGTTCCAAAGATGGAGGGGGGACTTGGTCTTTGGGATTTTCACCTTATGAACCAAGCTCTCTTGGGCAAACAATGCTGGACCTGGAGGTTACTCTCTAACCCGAATCTATCCATCTCAAAAGTCCCCAAATATTGCTCTCACTATAATCTACTCCATGTAAATGCTTCTTCCGGCTCCTCATGGGCTTGGAAAAGACACCTTTATGGTACGGATCTGATCAACCAGGGAGTCAAGTGGTGGGTGGGTAATGCTCACTCTTCCTCGGGTGGATTTCCCACTTAATTCTCTATTGCCTTATCCTGGCGATCAATCCCTCTTAAGAGCAATCAACCCCACCTTCAACAGTGACAAGTGATCAAAAGGTGATCCATCGGTCAAGGATCGCTTGAAATTGATTTTCATCGCTTGAAATTGATTTTCAAACAAAATGCAGAGATCGATAGGCAGTCGATTGGTTAGTGATTGTTTCAAAATAATTCTTTCAACAGTAACTTGTGATAGATAGGCGACCGTTTTCTTTTGGAGGAGATTGTATCTCAAAAATTTAGCAGTTGGAAGTCAAGGCAGCTCATTCTCTAGCCCGTGAAGGACTACTTCATTTTATCCTGGCTTAGCACTCTACATAGCTGCTAATTTTCCTCCGCTAGGGATACTGATTTGTCTCAGCCTTCATGCTTGCTACCATGGCCAGTTCCTGGTCTGGCTTTTATGTTTTGTTTTTGGCTTCACTTGGTCTGTACTATGTAAACTTTCTCTTTTAATGAAATTCTTTTATTCTACCGGAGGAAAAAAAATTATGTGACTAATTTGCTTCTATCTAAGAAACAAAAGAGTGTTGCTTTCAATTTCTCATATGGGATGCAAAGAAGTCCAATGATAAATTGAGTTTGATCCCGAGATGATGATTCTAATTATAAAGCAATTCAAAAAAATAATCAAAAAAAGAAGATTATTCTCAGAGAATCAACTCAAAAGAAAAGAACAGAAGCAATGACAAGATCAAAATTGGTTCTAAAACTGAGAAGAATGGAAAGGACTTGGAATTAATGCTATGAAGGTCAAGGGTATGGTCACATTGCACAAGAATATCCTAGTAAGAAAAGGACTTGGAATAAAACGATATGATTCACCGTCTCATTGTAACACCTCTTTTGTAATCATTCGGTTATAATTGGCAAATGTAATAAGAGTAGGGATCTTTTATAGCTGCATCATCTTAAATCAATAGTCAGATTTTAAAAAAAAAAACAATTAAAGTAACAATAAAAAAAGCCCTCAAGACTTGGGCCTTACTGCACCTTGGACCAGTCGTGTGCCTTATCAAAGTCGCTTGGCCTGGAAACTACAAAGCGCAAACCTTGGGCCTAAATGGGACTTGGGCCTAGGCACACGCCTAGGCACGCCTTATTGAAGTCGTGTGGCCTGGAACACTACAAGGCGTAAACCTTGGGCTTGGATGGGACTTGGGCCT
>NW_021024585.1:147719-178906 GCF_004153795.1 Camellia sinensis
AGCTAAGGCAATCTCCAAAACATGACATTTTCAGTTCAAAGCATGGCCAAAAAGACGCTAGCAAGATGGACTAAAATAGCATGCAATTTTGACTAGCAAACATGTTTACATGGCAAGTATAGGATCACATGGAATCTCACCAAACCAGAAAAAACCAGTGAATAAAACATGTGAAAATAGGCCTAAATAACCACTGATATACAACCATGGCATGCAAAAAATGATGAGTTACTTAGAGGGCCATGAAAGGAATCATTAAGCACATGCAAGATAGACATTTGGCATGGCAATAAAACAACTATGAAAATCAAATATGGTAGTCCCAAAACTCACCAAATTGGCCCTAGAAAGTGACTCCAAATCAGGCAAGATAGGGTCTCTTTGAAGGCCAAATGACCACCAACAAGTCAAGTGAGAGGGGGTCCACCCCTCTGAGTTTGGAAACTCAAAATAGTATCTTAGCCACTGAAAATCCACTGGATTTCAGTGGCTAGAAGGCCAAACAAATCATGCAACAGGGCTTAGGTGTAAGCTCAAAATAGGAGACAATCAAGCATACAAGGAATCATATGACCTCAAAAAAAATTAAACCTTAAAACAAACTCGAAGATGAGATTAAAACAAAATTTTTTCAGTTTATGACAACTCTCAAAAACAAACACAAGTAGGGCTAACTATCATGCAAAAATGGCCCTAAAAGAGAGAATAGAGGCAAGGAACAGAAGCTGGCCTCAAACGTGAAAGTCCCTTCAACAAAGTTAAGAGGGTCTCAAAAAAGGCACTTTATAGTTTATGTCAATCCCTCAAAAATAATCACAAGTAGGCCTAAATATATCATGCAAGAAAAAGGCCTAAAAGAGGGATAAAGAGACAAGTGAATAGCTGCTGGCCTCAAAACAGAGAGAGCCCTTCAACAAAGTTAAGAAGGGGCTCAAAAAAATACATTTCACAGTTTATGACCAAGTCCAAAACAGCTCACAAATAAGCCTAAAATATCATGCAAAAATAGGCCTAAAGAGAGATTAAACACAAAGGTGGAGGAAGAAGACCTCAAACAGAGAAAACCCTTAATGAAACATGGAATGAGCACAAAATATGACTATTTATAGTTCAGGTCAGAGCCCAAAAATAGCAAGAAACAAAACTAAAATAGCATGCATGATAGGGTAAAAAAGAGGAAAAATGGGACTCACCCTTGTAGAACCAAGCTTGAAAGCTTTTGGACCAGGTTGGGAGCTCTTAGCCTCTGGAAAATACGCCTCAAGTTGCTGGAATGGAGTGTGGAGGTGTTGTGCTATGGATTGGTGTGAAGAATCTTAGGGTTTTGAGGCTTGAGTAGAGAGAGAGGGGGAGTTAATGCAAGAGGCTCAAAGCAATTTCTGTAACCCTGAAAAATGCAGCTGGGGGGCTGGTTTTATAGAGGAAAGGAGTGGAGGAAAGGGGGGGGAAAATCAAATTCAAATTTCCCCCCCCAAAAGACCCCCCCTCGATACAGGATCTGGGGGAAAAGGAGGGCATAGCTGGAAAGAAACAAGGTGTGGGGGTCATGGCCGCCAGGTTCAAAAGGTTCAGGTGGCCGGCCGGTCCGGCCACCCCCATGGCCGGCTGACCAAGGGTCAAAAGGGTCGAGGCGATATTGGCCGCCACCCCAAAAAAGGTGGCCTCCCATGTTGCACAAAACAAATATGTGGTCAAAACCCAGAAAATGTGAACCAAAGAGAGAGAAAAATCAACTTTTTAGAGGGGTTCAAAAGGACAGGGAACAATTACTGGCCGGCCTATACATATTGGTGGCCTCCCAGGTGTGTACAACACAAATATGGGGTTTAGGGCTAAAGATAGTGGCCCCGGGTGGTCAATATTAGCTTTTAGTGAGGAAAATGGCCGACGGAGAGCGATGAAGAAATAAAGCTGGCTTTCAGAAGCAATTGCTGGCCTCCCACCATCCTACAAGCTTCTAACAATGAAATTAAGGTTCCACCAAAAATGAACCAAAACCAATGCAAAACGAAGGTTCAGGGGCCGAAACAACGCAATTGGGGCCCCGGAAACAGGCTGTTAAGCACCAGAGGTGGCATTCGATCACGAAGTTGGTTCTCCAGGCCACAGTGTCCCTCTAAAGGAGGAAATAATGTGTGCCAAAAACCAGAGCAAACGGAGATAGTTAAGCGTCCCGAACCAAGGCACACGCCGTCGGCTCCGAAAAATCGAAAACTGGGCTACAAACGGGAAAAATGGCCTACGACCACCGAAACGTAGCCCTACGGCCACTGAGAGATGATCTACGAGACCTCTCCCTCTCTTTCGGGAGAGAAAATAGAGAAAAACAGAGTCCCGCTGCAAGCCTTGCCTTCGACTTTCGGACTTTTTTGTGTGCCTTGCCTCGGTTTGCGAACCAGGCTCTGTTTTCTCTATTTTCTCTTCCCGAAGGAAGGGAGAGGTCTCGTAGATCATCTCTCAGTGGTCGTAGGCTACGTTTCGTGGTCGTAGGCCATTTTTCCCGTTTGGAGCCCGGTTTCCGATTTTTCGGAGCCGACGGCCGTGTGCCTCGATCCGGGACCGCTTAACTATCTCCGTTTGCTCCGGTTTTTGGCACACATCTTATTTCCTCCCTTTAGAGGGACACTGTGGCCTGGGAGACCAACTTCGTGGTCGAATGCCACCTCCGGTGCTTAACAGCCTGTTTCCGGGGCCCCAAATTGCGTGTTTCGGCCCCCGAACCTTCATTTTGCATCGGTTTTGGTTCATTTTTGGTGGAAACCTTATTTTCATTGTTAGAAAGCTTGTAGGAGGGTGGGAGGCCAGCAATTGCTCTGAAAAGCCAGCTTTATTTCTTCATCGCTCTCCATCGCCCGTTTTCCTCACTAAAAAGCTAATGTTGACCACCCCGGGGCCACTTTCTTTAGCCCTAAACCCCATATTTTTGTTGTACACACCTGGGAGGCCACTAATATGTATAGGCCGGCCAGTAATTGTCCCTGACCCTTTTGAACCCCTCTAAAAAGTTGGCTTTTCTCTCTCCTGGTTCACATTTTCTGGGTTTTGACCACATATTTGTGTTGTGCACACTTCGTGTCCACATGACCCTTTTGAACCCCTCTAAAAAGTTGGCTTTTCTCTCTTATGGTTCACATTTTCTGGGTTTTAACCATTTAGTTGTGTTGTGCACACATGGGAGGCCACCCTTTTGGGGTGGCCGGCCAGCAATTTGCATTGACCCTTTTGACCCCTGGCTGGCCGACCATGGGGGGTGGCCGGCCGGCCACCTGAACCTTTTGAACCTGGCCGGCCATGACCCCCACACCTTGTTCTTTCCAGCTATGCCCTCATTTTCCCCCCAGATCCTGTATCCGAGGGGGGGTCTTTTGGGGGGGAAATTTGAATTTGATTTCCCCCCCCTTTCCTCTACCCCTCTCCTCTATAAAACCAGCCCGCCAGCTCCATTTTTCAGGGTTACAAAAATTGCTTTGAGCCTCTTGCATTAACTCCCCCTCTCTCTCTACTCCAAGCCTCAAAACCCTAAGATTCTCACACCAATCCATAGCACAACACCTCCACACTCCATTCCAGCAACTTGAGGCTATTTTCCAGAGGCTAAGAGCTCCCAAACCTGGTCCAAAAGCTATTCAAGCTTGATTCTACAAGGATGAGTCCCATTTCCCCTCTTTCTTACCCTATCTTGCATGCTATTTTAGCCTTTGTTTCTTGCATTTTTGGGCTCTGACCCGAACTATAAATAGTCATATTTTGAGCGCATCTCCATGTTTGATTAAGGGTCTTTCTCTGTTTGAGGTCTTCTCCTCACCCTTTGTGTTTAATCTCTCTTTTAGGCCTATTTTTGCATGATATTTTAGGCTTATTTGTGAGCTGTTTTGAACTTGGTCATAAGCTGTGAAATGTCTTTTTTTGAGCCCTTCTTCAACTTTGTTGAAGGGCTCTCCTCTGTTTGAGGCCAGCAGCTATCACTTGTCTCTTTATCCCTCTTTTAGGCCTTTTTCTTGCATGATATTTTAGGCCTACTTGTGATTATTTTCGAGGCTTGACATAAACTGTAAAGTGCCTTTCTTTGAGCCCCTCTTCAACTTTGTTGAAGAGCTCTTCACTGTTTGAGGCCAGCTTCTGTTCCTTGCCTCTATTCTCTCTTTTAGGGCCATTTTGGCATGATAGATTAGCCCTACTTGTGTTTGTTTTTGAGAGTTGTCATAAGCTGAAAAATATCTTGTTTTAATCTCATCTTCGAGTTTGTTTAAGGTTTAATTTTTTTTTGAGGTCATATGATTCCTTGTATGCTTGATTGTCTCCTATTTTGAGCCTTACACCTAAGCCCTTATTGCATGCTTTGTTTGGCCTTCTAGCCACTGAAATCTAGTGGATTTTCAGTGGCTAAGATACTATTTTGAGCTTCCAAATCAGAGGGGGGTGACCCCCTCTCACCTTGACTTGTTTGGTGGTCATTTTGGACTTTCAAAGAGACCCTATCTTGCATGCTTTGGAGTCACTTTCTAGGGTCAATTTGGTGAGTTTTGGGACTACCATATTTGATTTTCATAGTTGTTTATGCCATGCCAAATGTCTATCTTGCATGTGCTTAATGACTCCTTGCATGGCCCTCTAAAGTAACTCGTCATTTTTGTATGCCATGGTTGCATATCAGTGGTTATTTAGGCCTATTTTCACATGTTTAATTCACTGATTTTTTCTGGTTTGGTGAGATTCCGTGTGCATCCTATACTTGCCATGTAAACCATGTTTGCTAGTCAAAATTGCATGCTATTTTAGTCCATCTTGCTAGCATCTTTTGGCCATGCTTTGAACTGAAAATGTCCATGTTTTGGGACTGCCTTGGCTCTGTCTTCATGCTTCATGATCAAATAATGCATGCTTTGTATAGCTACAAGTCATTCCATGTGCCTAGTTTCGAGTTTCAGGGTTCATCTCATGCATCGGGTGCCATATTTCCATAATTCGGGACCATTTTGCATCATATTTCAGTGCTGGAATCTACATGCTTGTATGCCATATTCCATGCCTTGCCATGCCTTGTTAGAGTTGCATACAATGCCTTAGGTTCGGTCCTCGGTTTGCGTGCATGCGTGCACGCATTTCGAGAGTCTCATTTTCATCTACTAGCTACTGATGTGAGTGTGGCTGAGGTCCACTCATGTTGGTGTAAGTCCATCGTGCATTGTGTATGCCATTTCATTTCATAGCATTGCGTATGCTAGGTTGTATGTTAAAGTATTGTGCATGCCTCGTTACATCGTGCATTGTGTATGCCATTTCATAGCATTGTGTATGCTAGGTTACATGTTAGGGTTGCATTCACGCGTATCATGCATATTGCATAGTGTTTGGGATAGGAGTTAGCCCAAGCACGGGAAATGAGGGACGTTTCGTACTCCGAGTGACGGAACGTGTCTCAATTCCCGGTCGCCGACACTCCGGATCATCCATGATGGAGTCTAGGCCCTGTTGTGTTTTCATGTGCATTCATTCCATATTGAGTCATGCAAATCGACTCCTCGGTCATCATGCATCGAGATGCACGATTGGTGGCACGAGGATCGAGGACTACACTCCCTGAAGAGTAGTCATGCATACATATGTGAAAATACTTTGCCATGCCCCTTTGTCGCTCTCTGTTGCAGCCAATCAGAAATCAGCAGCCTTCCGGAGCTTGGCACGCATTCCAAGAACAATTGCAAACAGAGGCAAACTGGGGCATCGCAGTGGATTTTCGCGCAAGGCAACTCAAGCATGCATCATCCTTCAGTCGGAACAGAGCCGGGGCGGTCCACGGATTTACGTGCAATTTACTGCTTTCTTAGTTAATTTTTTAATTAATTAGGATTTTGTAATTATTTATTCGGGACTGTAATTATTTATTTGGGACTGTATTATTCTTTCGGACCCTCCGAGTGAGGGCACAACTGTAATAAGCGTACGTGTGTGTGATGTATGTCTTCCAACCCCACGTCTTTCTCCCTTTTATTTACCAGCTTATGATGGTTAGATTAGGACATGTTTCAATTAGCATACGGTATGATACCATGTTTGCATTCATTCATCTGTCTTGCATGCACCGGGCTCGGCGCTCAATTAGCATACAGTATGATAGCATGTTTGCATTCATTCATCTGTCTTGCATGCACCGGGCTTGGCGCATCGTACTAACTGCATTTGTATTTCAATTCCGAGTTGAATACTTGTTAGTTGTAGCATCTCACATGCCATTTTTAGAATAGCCGAGCCTAACTTAGTTGCATTTTGCATGTGTTGCATTAGGCATTTCTGTATAGTTAGGATCATGCATGGATTTCTAAGGCTTGGAGTACTTGGTAAGTTTTATGCTTTAGCATCCTTGCATGCGTGTGAGTGACTGCCATGAATAGCATGCTTACCATGAGGCTATTTGCTTATGTGATATAACTGCCTGAATGCCTGTGGGTGAAGGTTGGGTTATTTGAGTTGGAGCAATTCGTTAAAATGTGTGTTTTAAGCCCACTAGATAGTGGCAAAATCATGTTTTCTAAGCCCACCCGAGGGTGGCAAATCCATGTCTTAGCCTGCTTGCGGGTAGCACCATCAAACCATTTTCAAAAAATAAACATGAAATGTTTTGTTTCAATTCAGACGATCCAGTCTATACTTGTATGCTGTGCGCATCACATAGTAAATTTAGGCTAATAACCGGAATAAGAACGCATAGAGTTTTCAAAACTAGATATCATGGTTAGTAGAGGCCGATCTTTGATCGAGCGAGCGGGGGTGCTCATGAAGTGACCTTCCCCAATCGTACCCAAGTTCCCGAGCCGAGGCAACTTTGGTGATGACGGACACGTGGCCTTAGGCAACGAGTCAGGGTTTCCCAAATTTCTCAAAAATAAAATATTTAGGTGGCGACTCTGTATCTGGCAAAGTAGTCCATGTTTGACACTTCTTTCAAAAATTCTCAAAACAATTTGCCGAATTTGGACTCTTTGGTTTAGATTAAGAACCGTGACAATTTAAGAGTCCGAACTTGTAGTGAACCCCAAATGAACAGAACGGGACCTCATCACTCCCGGGGCGTTCGGGGACGTCTACAGTTTCTGGCGACTCCGCTGGGGACTTAGAGAACTTGACTCGAACTCATGATATCTGTTTTTGACTACACTTATGTGTTTTTTTGCATTGCATTTGCATTGGTGCGCCTAGGACACTGTGTTTGCCATCTGCTATTCCTGAACGGTTTGCCGGAGGCTTGTCTTGTCAAGACATGACCATAAGGCTGACCGGTTATGGGCTCTGCCAGTATGGGAACACAAACCCTGGTTTTACCGGGGCACCCTTTTCGACCATTCGACCTAGTGCATATTCGGATCCATAGTGACCATTCTAAACTAGGACAGGTTGCTTACCCGATATAGGTTGTTTGAAACCGCTGCATGCGTAGTGAAACCCTAGCTCCTGACAAAATAGGACAGGGAAACCCTTCCCCAACATAGGGGTGTTTTGGCTCTCAATTATCTGTTATGTGCTGTCAGAGTGTGTCTCTATAGGGGTTGCATATATTAGTTTGCGAGTTTGAGGCGTCAGGCCTGTGGGCATCAGTCAGTGTTTGAGAATCAGTTATCTGCGGGTATCAGATTCAGTCTTTGGGGACAGTGATTCAGGGATAAAGATCAGTGATTAAGGACAGTGTGTGTTCAGCTTATCGACCGTGTGTTGATTATGCCCAGTTGTGTGTTGTGCATTTACTTTAAGTTGATATGCTGTCCGTTTATCTGTTTATTTCCTTATTGCTTTATTTATCTTTTTACTAGGGCAGTTTTAGCACAATTGCTTCCGACCAAGTAGATATTCCCCAAGCACCCTGGACAAGAGGTCGCCGACTCAATCGATCCAAGGATCTGGTTGACGGACAACCAATGTTTCACTCTCTACCCCCAGTTATCAGACAGAGGCCAAGAAAGCGCAGTGTGTCTGAGCAGAGATTACCAGAGCAGTGGTCTACCCTAGCTGAAAACAGTCGGACCGAGATCTCAGTTTCTGCCATAGAGATACACATACCAGTCAGTCGGCAGGGTCAGCAGAACATAGCCGGGATGGAAGAAATGATGCGTCAGATGCAAGAGACCATGAGAGCCATGCAGCAGGACGCTGTTCGCCGGGAGGAGTTTGCCAGACAACAGGCCGAGATCATGGCCCAGCAGACAGAGTTAATTGCCAGATTGCAACAACAAGCCGGAGCATCTGCTTCACACCCAGTTCCTCCCCCACCAAGAATTCCGGCACCCGAAGAGGCACCAAATGTCCAGGCAGATACGGACATACCAACGGGGCCAGCTCCGCCCCCAATTCTGCCCCAGCTATCTAAGGCACCTATGCCCGTCAATCAACAGGACTCTCCCTTCGAGTTCGAGGTAGACCATACAGCACTGAAATTGAGCAAGCTCGAGAAACTATTCAGAAAATCCCAGGGGGTAAAGGCTATCCCGAATATCGAGGACGGATATACCGACGTGGCTGTGACGTTGCCGGATAGATTCAAAATGCCGCAGATCGATCGCTTCGACGGATCTGGTGATCCCATGGTCCACCTCCGGCTATTCTCAGATATATTACGGCCAATGGACCTCACCAGACCCCAGAAGCTTTCGCTATTCGGCCGGACCCTATTAGGCGTGGCCGCTATCTGGTATGCAAAGTTGGAGGATGATGTCAAGCGGAGTTGGGATAAAATGGCCGAGGCCTTTGTTGCACAATACTCTTACAACACCCAAATTGAGATTACAACTCGTGATCTCGAAACAACAAGACAGGAGCATAAAGAGAGTTTCTCGGATTTCGTGACCCGGTGAAGGGCGAAGGCCTCGATGATGACTTTAAGGCCCACTGATAAGGACCGGATCAGGATGATTATGCGCAATCTCCAGCCAAAACTGATGCAAAAAATGATTGTACTCCCCTTCCCTACCTTTTCGGATCTGCATGAGATGGGGCTACAAATTGAAGCTGCAATGAAACAGGGTCTGATTGACTAAGATAGAGAGCAGCCCAGAAGAATCTTTAACCGCAACAACAATGCAGGCCCGAGTGGTGCTGCAACTACAAGGGCTTCGGAAGTGAGTATGGTCACCACCATTCCCCCTCCCCTTCCAAGACCCATGGCAGCCACACCTTTCTCCGATGCATCCGGAAGTAACACCCAAACAACCAAATACCAACCCTGTGGCCAAAGAACCTTCACCCCATTGTATATGCCCCTATCCAAGGCTCTAGGGGTATTAATCAGGAAAGGGCATCTAAAATCCTTGAAGCTGAGGCCATTGCCAAATCCGCTCCCTCCCTCTCATAACCCAGCCAAATACTGTGCGTATCACTAACAACATGGTCACGACACTGACCAATGTTTCTGACTGCGTCATGAGATTCAAGATCTCATTGACAAACAGGTGATCCTACCTCTAGAAAAACCCAATGTCACAACTAACCCACTCCCTACACACAACCAAGCTCCACCTCCCAAAAGAGTCAATTTTATCCAAACTGGGGTCGTGTCTTACGATCCCAGTATCTATATCACTCCTTCCCATCTACCTAAGCCGGAGGTGCTCCGTCCTGACTGCACTGACTTTTTGTGCATGTTAGACATCTCCAGAACCTAACCCGAGCCAATGGTGGTAACTGTCGAAGACAGACCAGAGGAGATTTCAGAGGAGGATGGAATTACTGAACCAGGGTTTGAGCAGTCTGGGAGTGTCCTTGGGAAAGCCTACAATCCGAGTGATTACATTCTGCCAGCAGGACAGTTTGAGCCAAATGTTGAATTGACAGAGAGGGCAGAGCTGTGTGCGATCCGAGGGGACGGATTTGAGCAGGGAACGGATGACGTGGCGGCTGTAGAAGAGGACTTTGCCAACCTACAGTTTTTTGATGACCAAGAATCAGGAGGCGCGGCAGTCAACTGGTTTGATTATGAGGAATCGGCAGAGGTTACCGGATGGCTGGATGATCAACCGGATATTGTGGAAGAGTTCCAACCAGTACAGGGCCCGACAGGGGCGAGAGTATCAATTGTGGTCGGAAGGGCTAGAAGTCAGAATACATTGCCGGAGAGCGCCGGTATGAAGAATTTCGCTCGGGACTTGAGCATTGTGGATGTAGAGAAAGTCGAACCACAAACTACACTAATGCAGTCAGAACAAGAAAAGTTTTGGGATTCTGAGAGAATCAGGAAGGCAAAAGCCTGTGAAGGGGCCGAAAGTGCTGTGGGCACAAGAACAGAAGACGCTACGGGCATGTGGGCTGAAGGTACTGCGAGTACGATCATACCAGGGCCAGACAGGTGTCTGTCAACCGCCGACGGAATGTGGTGGGAAGACGATGATTTATGTCTTGCCCATACAGACGAGGATTGGGGGAGTAACCAGCCAGATGATACCTGGTATATCGGCGAGGTCGATCATATGACAAGAAGTGGGCGGTATTTCAAGCCCCCGCACCTAGACCAGCCAGAAGCATCTTTGCAAAATATACCTCCTATAGAGGATTTGGATGTGTTTGTAGAGACATGTTAGGATTCAATGTGTAGATGGTTACTAATAAATGCGGCAACATGAACACTTGAAAAATATATGTTTATCAGTATGCAAGGTAATTCTTTTTTCTTTTTTCTTACATGGATGTGTTTCTTTTTTCTTTTTTCTTACATGAACATTTGGATGTTTTTCTTACATGTTAGGATTCAATGTTCGAGTTGGTTAATTCTTTTTTCTTCTTTTTTTTCTGATTTGTCTCTCAAGCTTGGGTCAATGTTGCAGGACAAATTAGATGATTCAGCATACAAGATCTTAATGGATTACCATAGTGCAACTGTGACCCTTTTAGCACTCATGTCTGCTGCAACTGGTGATGTGAGTTAATATTGCATTTTTTCCAATTCCATTGCACTCTTAAGTAAATATTTGATACTATTCATTTAAAGTTCTCTTCTATTTATTAATAGAGTTAAAATTGTTTTCTAGCAACACTACAATCATTGTTTGTGAGACTACGGTAAATCACAGACCTGTTTTATTTTGTATGCTGATCACTTGCTATTTTATGAATGATTTTGCTTTGTGGTTAGGATGAAGACTGTACATTCGATAGAATTTTGAGTAAAAGGGAACTCCTGGAAGGCTTCATGCCAGCGCTGAAAGGCTTGGTCGTGAGCACTTCTCAATCCTGAATCAGCATAGATTTTGTACTACATGAAGTTCAAATTGACAACAGGAAGCAACTTTAGATTAGTTATGTAGTGGGCATAATACTAATCAGCAATGCTATTTATTCAAATATATATATATATATATTATTAATAAAGATATTTAAAATTTGTAATGTGTGTCAGATTTATTTTGACCGTGACCCATCACACCTAAGTTCAAACTTTTTGAGTATTTTTTTGATTTTTTGACGTGTAGAGCGTTCCAGATAGAGGTTTTCCTATTTTCACTGAACATAAGTTAGATCTTCTAGTTCATAATCATACACAGTTTGCACTTGCACTCTGCACATCAGTCACGAGTTGATAGGGTGGAATATTGACACTAGTGATGCAAGCATTGTTGTGTTACATTTATAGGTATATATCTACACAAATATTATGCATTAGTAGGACACTTTTATATTGCTTTAAAATTGGCCTACTCATCTCTTATCTAGACCCGGTACACATTTTGTTTTGAAGAAATTATATTTCAGTGCATGTTTTCAAAAAAAATTCAAATCAATGGTACAATGGTAAATTTGATCAACTTTAATAATTAAAGTTATAAATTTTTGTATGAATTTGTAAATATATTTTGTAAAGGCACCATGGATTTATAATTTTTCCTTTCATTTTTTTGGAGTAAAATTATTATTATTATTATTGTTTTGTTTAAAAACAGGACAAAATTCCATTCCACATAAAAAAGTGTGTCTGAATTTGACTTGAGCAATAGAGTCTTTTATTTACCAAACAAATATACATTCACATGAATTCTCTAATTATTACTAGCAAGCATAATAACATTTAGTTAATCCGTACAATGTGCAATCAAACGAGCGCTCAAAACCTGCCCAAAACTACTCGAATGTGCTTTTGTTTTTGTTTTGTTGAACAAAAATTAAAAAAATTATTTTGTGGTATCGTCACTGCATCTGTAAACCCTAACCTCAGGATAGTCAGTTCATCCGTAGACCCTAATCTCAGGATAGTCAATTGTCGGTCAAATTTAACCCAACTTATAGAAAGGGACTCACCACCAAAGTATCAATGGAGTTCAGCCACACGCCACAGAAGAATTCAAAATCGATCGAAATACAATGCAAAATCTCAAGAAGAGCTAACTGAAAATCTAGCCATTTTTCACACCCTAAGAATTTGAACCTAGGTCACCCTAGTGGATACTTTCTCCACTAGGTCACCACTCCCGATGGTTACTCAAATGTGTATCTGAAATTCTACAGGATGTGAGATTCATACTAGATGTGGACCCTACACCCTAGGTGAGGAAAAAAACATTTATGTTCTGTTTGATTTATGAATTTGAGAAGAGATTGAAAAGAGAAAGAAAAAAAAGTAAATAAAATGTATGCAGCATATAATTACATTTCACACAATCTCTCTTTTTCTTTTCAAATTTCTCCCCAAAATCTATAAACTAAACACAGTCATAGCTTGTAAAATCTTGATTGCCACTAACATTGTAGACCTAAAAGGTAACGGTTTCTTTTGATTTATTTTGAGTGACCATCCCATCTATACATTGAGAGAGTGAGACTCCATCTCTCTCGATCAATGAACTAAGCTTGTGGTGCTAAATTACCCATTGAAATTCATAAGTTTTGCATTGCTTTCTTTTGTCTTTTCTTTTTTTTTTCCCCAAAATTGTAAGATATTAATTTATTAGTAATATTAGATAACAACTAAAGGAGCCGCCGCTATTCTACCAGTTCATACATCTGACTTTCCCCTCACCACACCTTCACACCTTAAGATGACAACTAGGCCAAACCCAAGGTCTAAGTCATCATGTGCCTCAACCAAACCCAAGGTCTAAGTCATCATGTGCTCTTGAGGCACGTAAAAAATAGCTCCATGAGAGGTCAAGCAATCACCATCTCCACCCCCCAACCCCCACACACACACGGCACTCCTAATGCTTTATTTTTGGATCATAATAAAATTGTGATGGAAAAGAAATAGAAAGAGAACTAGGGGAAAAAATGATTATATAATTTTCACTCCATAAATCCAAAATCCAAAAAGCCCCACTTGCATACAAAAATTAATCCTACTAGTAAAATCCAGCAGATCTACATTTGTAGACAAATTTCTAGGAGCAACTACACAAAAGCAGCATGATACACATTTGCCGCTAATTTGCCACAATTTTCACAAACCACTTCATAAACAAACATTTCTTATTATTATTAATTTGCCACAGCTTTCTCAAACTTGTACATATTCGATTTGGCAGATTATAATCAGTACTAGGCAGGTAAGGATTCAGTACATGTGTAACTTGGTATGTCAGTTCATTTCATCATATTCTAGGTTATAAATAAATAATATTTTCAAAATAAAAATATAAATAAAGTACAGTGTAACTACTAAATAAAATCAAGCAAAACCCATGCAATGTCTAAACTGAACTTGAATCAAGTGATTATCAAAACCGAACTATTCATTAAAACAAGTATAAAAACCAGTTCATTTTTTTTTTCTTTTCTAATGTTATATTTAGCATCATGTAAAAAAGGGACTAAATGACTTAACTAAAACAAGATTTATGCAACAATTTACTTACAATGGCCAATTGGAGGAACACTAAAATGGGAAACTGACTCTCAGATTCTAACATTGAAACTAAACTGAAACTTTACACTGTAAACTGGAAAATATGAGTTAATGTTGGGGTAGAGCTGGTCTTTTTTCCAACATGTCATAGTGAACGACAAAATTATCCTGCAGCAAAAATAATATTGATTCAATGAAAGCAGTCAGTCATTGCGAGGAAAAATTTAACAATGAATGACATCAACAAAACAGGTGTTCGAAAATCCAAACCTTGCGGATTGTTCCCATGCATTTGGATCGAAACAGATATAAGACCCTCTCTCATATGTGTTTGTCTTAACAAGTGGTTCCACATTGGAAACCCTCATAAACCAGAGACGAAGCTCTCTGTGATAAAACCAACCTCTGTTGTATCTGCAAACAGTAGGTAACACAGCCATAAGCAAATTGCAAACCTACATACATGACTGGTTAGTAGGGACAGTGCAAGGCAATGTGATGATATACTTCAAGTAAAATTTCAAAATAAAATATGTAAATGCTTCACAAATTGCAATTCAGGGTACACAACGAGCAGTTGGTGAAAGTAAATATACACATCTATATAAATTAGAGTAGCTAGGGCTGAAAGAGCATACAGTTCATATGCAGCACATAACTGGGCTTCGTCTTTTGGCATGCTGCATAATAAGAATTGAAGTTATTATCACCTTATGATAACAAGATTCACAAAAAGATTTGAGGAAAGAAGGGAAATAGAAGATTAAGTATATTTTAAGCATTTCACAATATTTGAGTCATATGCAAAGCATATGTCAATTTTTCATCCATTTATGTAACAGAACCTTAATGTAAGGTTCAGATTGATACAGATTATACAAATTGATACTTCAGGTGGCAAAGCGTATCATTTTTTATTGAGTGATATTGTTGTAATTTACCCAAAAGACTTTTTAGAAACCAAGCAAGAGACACACCTGTAAAAGATGTAAAACAATGTGTCCATTGGGAACTTCATAAAATACGATTGCTGCAACCACACCAACAAATATTTGAGTAAGAAAAGAAAGTAGCTACCAAAAAAAGCAGACCAAAAACAAGAAGAGAGATCATCTTACATTTAAAATACACGGTTGTTTAGCATAATAGCATTGAGGCACACTGAACTCTGGATCACACTTAGCAGGCTCATCTGACCATGGGGATCCAAATGTTTTGTGAAGATTTTCAGTCGAGTTCAAGCTCAACCCAAGTGTTGTCAGATCAATTCCAAGTGCAAGCGACGTCAGATCAGGATCACTCATCCTTATTACACTCAATAAACCAAGCAAACCAAATGGATCGGGCGCAGCTTGTGGTGCTTGCATGGACTTCACACCCTGATCCCTGTATGACTGATTTACACCAGACATTTGCTGCAGGCGAAACTGGGACTGACTCTGGTGCTGCTGATACTGTTGGATAAGCTGGTCATAAGACCCCATACCAGAAACTGTATTCGGAGAGTTCAGAGGTCTTAATTCTATGCCAGGCGGTCCACTGGTCTGTAACAATATCAAATAGACATTTGATGATGTCATTCAATGGACAGTACAGAAATGTTTTACGACATGAACGCCAAACCAGAGAGCACGGGGAAAAAAATCATATTCAGCATATTCTGAAAATATTTAGTAAATAACTCTCTTATAAGAAGCAACTTGAATCAATCTGCATCACCTACAAGGTATTTATAATGACATTTGATTCTAGATTCATTTCTATAAACCACATACCAATTTCTTGGAACAAAATGGTAAGGTGGTGATTCAGTGCCGGTGGTAGAAAACCTTTAGTTTGGGGTTTAAAAATTTAGAACTCCACCAGTGTTGCAGTGGAAGGAACGAGTGGTCTTTGGATAAGGTAAAACAATTCAATTGTGATATCCATACACCCTCTACATACGTAATAACCCACTAAAGTCACAACACTAACACACCTGCGAGTGATAGTTTGAATGAGACAATTGGAACATATCTGAGCCATGCAGATGGAGAAGATCCTGGTTGTTTACAGCTGAAAAGGAGAAGCCACTGCTACTGACTGATCGTGCATGTTGCTGTTGCTGCTGTGGACAATGCAATGAATATGATCCTCCCAAGTTCAATCCAGCAGACCTCCCCATCTGCACATTAAAGCACAGAAGTATAAGGGCAAAATTGAAAAGACAAAGCATCAGATGATATTACGGTAAATACTCAAAATCTTTCACAAATTAACACTTACAGAGAAGTGCTGAGACTGCATCATGGACACGGTATTGTCATGAAGTTGTTCTTTCTGATGCAAGTCCATGGCATAATCAGCATTGCCACCTGTCCAATATCTAGTACAACAGTCAGTAAGATGTGGGTGAAAGTTTATTTTGTCTGAAGATGTGATGTGACCCAAATCCCAAGCATTGTACTGAAATAAAAAATGTAAGCTATATTACATGCATGATGCACTGACGCTGCCAAAAATATTCCCTTTTTTTGTACAAAATATGTTTCCATCCAGCAGGTCATTACCAGGGCATAGAGATAAAATTGTTGTATGTCATAACAAAATGTGAAAAACATGCTAGTCAGAAGACAAGATCGAACAAATTACAGCATAAACAGTTTCTCACATCCAGAGCAACAAGCCATATGACACATCGAACTTGGTTTTACTGCATGCATATGCAATTTCTATTGTCATATAACTAAGAATCCCCAAAAAATTAACATCTTACAATTTTAAAAATTCACAGCTGTTAAGAACAGCATACATTGCCTAATATCCAATGGACCTAGACATGAACCGTTAAGAGCGATAAGCATGCATATCTAACGTCCCTAACTCTTCCTAAGATGTAAATTTAATGATTAGGAAAAAAAAAATTATCTGACATAGCAACAATGGTAAAAGGCCGCCCAAAAATTTCTATTACAGGCTTTTTAGGCACTTCACTGATCACCAGACAAACAAATAGATTACAAGAACACCTGACCCGAACAAATAACATCAATAGTGACAATGACTTAAAAATTACTCTAACAAAAACGAGAGAGAGATAGAGAGAGAATAAAAGCATATAAGAACCTTTAAATCCTGGTAAAGTTGGAAAATCTTCATTTTGGATGCTGAACTCTTGATTTTGCTGAACAATAGGACTAACACCAAGACCTTGTTTACGAAGCGAACCTGAAATTCTTTGCTTAAAATAATGATCTAATTGCAGGCATAAAGACCTGCAGAGGACTATGCTAAGCAAAAATAAGCACCTAACTTACCCAATTGTCCTTGAGGACCTCCAGCAGAACTGGGGCGACTGGTCAGTTGAGGGAAATCATTTATATCAAAGGGAGAACCATCATTGGAATTTACATCATTCAACATTCCCACAGAATTAAGATTATTGATAGCTTGGACATGACTTTGCGATAGTAGGAATTTCCTAGCATAGAAATCACCTGCGGAGAAGCTGAATCCAAAGAATGTCATTTACTATAGCAAAAGCATCAGTCAGCAATCAAAAACATAATACATCTTCATCTTTGCAGAGAATAATAAGAAATCTAATGTCATCCAACAAGAATTACACACAACACAACTAGTGAACATAATTTAATCAACCAGGGCATCCAATTACAAGTTGGTTGCTACCCCCACAACCAAAAGTACTTATAGGCATGTTTGGAAACTATTTTTTAGCAGATTTTAACTTTTTAAAGATAAAATCTGGTAAAAATAAAAGTATCCAAACAAACTCTAACTAAAAGTAGGAAGAGAAAGGATTTCTAATATAGATAGAGAATCTCAATTATTGCTAAATTTGGGTTATCAACCACCCTTCCCAATGAGGCAGAAGTTATCACAACAATCACAATAACTTCCTATCAAAAGCAAGTTGAGTAGTAAGCGTAGATAATTAAATGAGCATCGGGAAGACAACACAACATATATAGTTTCAAATTGTATTCCATTGATGGATGAAAAATAAGCAAAAAATGGACTTTAACAATAGTGTAAAGCTGTTAGCTATTTCATCCAACTTAGGTCATGACCAAGATGTAAATCCTACTCCACACTGACTGATATTACAAAACACTATGTCAATTACAAGTTCTTTTCTTAAAAATTTCAAACAGATCAATATAGTATTATTGACATAAACAGAACCTTAATCCTGGAAATAATTGCCATTCAAGCATAACCAATGGGTTCACAGAAGAGTCAGATAATAAAAGAACTAGTGGCAAAAAGATGTCGATCTTACAAGATCTTACTTACATAAAGCCCTTTCTACTCTACCCGCCCACTTTAAACAGTGTATAGTGCAAGACGACCTCTGAAAACCTCTCATTTGTGATTATGCAACCTTCATGCCCATCATGCTAAAAAACCATCCATTTTGTGGGCCAGTCAATCAGTGCAAAGGGGAAACAAGGAAAAGACAACAACAAAATCTCAAATTCTAGTTTGGTCATTCAACATGCTGTCCAAACACTTGGATCTAGTTTTATGCAAAACAGGTACCATCTCAAGTCCATTCTACTCTCCGTTCAAAAAATAAAATAAAATAAAATTCTACTCATCACAATGCTATACTGGTCTTCAACTAATATATATTCTCTTTTTTATAATGCTTAAAAATTTAGTCTGACCTTAGAGGTGCTTCATTTGCAGCTTTTTACACCTCTAAATATATACTGAATCAATAGACAAACAATGAAGACTGTGAGAATATGTGTTCTTCTCGGATTAGGATTAAGTGTCCTATTCAGGCTTTAAGTTTCAAAGTTATAAGTTTAATTTCTTGTTTTTTGGGCTAATCTCCAAAACGAAATTGGTTAGGAGGTTGGATCTCAAATTGTCTAATCAGTACTTGGTGTGGGTTCAATGCTCTCCGCTGTGTGAGTCCTAACTTAAGCAGAGCTTGTCTTGGGAGGTCGGGACAAGTTCTCAGGTCACAGTCTCCTCGCTCGGAACGGCTAACAGGACACCATAGTAATCTCTGCAAGGGACACTGCCTTGGACGGTAGGGAGGATTTTCCTATAACAAAAAAAAAATAATAATAATAATAATTTGTAAATAAAAAATTCACATAATTTTTTTTAATAAAATAGTATAATAGTAGCATTTTAAAAATTATAAATTACTTTAATAAGTCTTTTAATTTGAAATAAATCAACACATACATACCATCACTTTATTTATGTATAAATTTGGCTGCTTTTTGTTCTATGTTTTCTTTTTCTTTTTTTATTTCTCAAAACAATAAAAAACTTAATTTAACAAACATTTTTTTTCTCTTTCTTTAAATCCAGAAAAGAAAACCTTTCAAAAACTATTTTTGCTCAAAAATAATAACAATTGAGTGTTTCTAAACTTTTCCCTATTTTTGTGTTTTATTTTTGCTTTTGAAAACAAGGAAAACAAAAAATGAAGTGAACAAAAACACAATCAAAAGATTGGCCCAAATCACTGCCATCCAGTTTGATAGTATAGATCACTGGCCCTAACAAACCATTTGTTTAACTTGTGACTTCCAAGTTTTCTCCAAGGCACTCCAACCCCAAGGCACTGTCCAAAAAAATCTTAGCTTTCATACCAAAATCAGCAAGAAACAGAAAAATAATGGAAGTTTTTGCACAGAACATGGACCAAGCTTTTTCTAAGCCTTGCTCTATTCGGCCTTGGCCTTTCTTAAGCAATCTATCGTGAAAATGGTGCACTACAAACAAGTTACTAGGTCAGAAACCATGACCAAACATAGCTTCTCATGATGAAATGGAGAGTCCATAACAGATTCTCAAGCTACAGGGCAATGTATCAAAATTTATAACGAAAACTTTATATACTGAAGAAATTAATCCATGATCCGAGCAACATCCATCAGATAATAGTAGTTGTCAGTCGGGTGTTGATGGGTTCTATGAATTGTCTTCATTCTTCCCGCAACGTCTGCAACTGAAACTTGTTCTGACTAACCTCCATTTTCTTCGCTTTATCCACTTCTGCTACCATGAGAATAATAAACTGACTCTCCTTTTTTGGACACACTGTTCCGTTAATCTGTGGAATCTCATTGCGTGAGCAGCTTTGAGTCACATGCCACGATCTTAACCTGACCAACAGTTTCCTGGCTTTCCTCAGTCTTGAATGATGCACCTTGTAGGATGAACGTCCAAACATTGTCACAGAATCTGTAGGTGTGCAGATGCCCCTATAGTAAATAATAGAAAAGTTTCAAAAAAATTTTAAAAAAAATAAAATCAGCACCAGTGTAGGGTTAACATCAATGTGAACCTAATGAAAAACAAAAAGGGTATGTAACAAGTGAAATAATAACAGATATTGAGTGAATTGCAAGCAAGGAAGGATTACAAACAAAGAAACATGACTGTCGCTGAAAGTGAGGTTCAGAGATGACAGTTTAAACAAATTGATGCAGACACCAAGCCACAAGAAGCAAGAGTCCCGCCGTGTTTGCTAAGTCATTCAAAAAGCCTAGTCCATGCCTCTTGGCCAAGGAAAGGGGCACAAGGTATTGCCTAGACTCTTAACTTGCACGAGGTGTGTTAAGAAGATATTAAGATAACTTGCTGCACCTCTAAGCTTGATGAGTTGTTGACACCAACTCATCTTAAAGCATAAAGTATTAAAAAATGAGCCCAACAGTGTGTGAGGCAAACAAACTGAGTGAGCAAGCACGAAGACAAGTAGCACAGAGTGCACAATAATAGGGGAGACAAGACTTGAACCCAAGACCTTTTGGAACTAGAACTTTGATGCCATGTAAGATTGCCACTAGCCATACAAACTTCAGCTTTTGGAAAATTTGGTGTTCTGTCATGGTATTATAGCTATGGTTCCAAGAGGTCTTGGATTCAAATCTCGTTTCCTTCATTATCTGTGTTATTATGCACTCAATTTGTCCTCTCTAAGTGTGCACTCAATTTGTTCTCTTCTCTCCAAATGCGTGATAAGGTCGCACAAGAGTGTCAATTTCATATACAATGTTGAACCCATTTCCTAATAGCTTAAGCTTTAATAAAAAAAAAGTATTACGACTGTCAAAAAGTATGTAACATGTCCATCATCTATGGGAATAACTTCCACACATGCTAAGCTTTGGACCAAATTGGCTTAGCAATTACATTATATTGTGGTTAAATCCTGTTATTACCGAAGAAAATGATTTAGATTGGTATAGGCTGCTGCTCCAATCCCAAGCATGGTGTTGACATATAATAGAAAAAGAAGAGTCTTATCTAATTTATGTAATTTGGACAAGGAAATAGCAGTGCTGTAAGAGTCTCTCAACTATTGGGCGCATGTCCAATTCAAAGGGATTGGGGATTCCCTCATTTGAATTCTGTTGTTAACTTTATTTGGTCCTCTAGAACTTATCCATAATTATATATGCTTTGCAGAGCAAGAATAGGGTACTAGGCATTACTTTTATGGAAATGATTAAATGAATGTCCATAGAGGAAGCATCTTCAAGATTACAAGTGACTTTGTGTACCCATGTTTTATTTGCACTGAAGCCTTCTTTCACTGGTTGAAGTTGAACAGCTCTTTTGGTCTGCTGATTTGAGGTTTCCAAATATGTATGAAGTCTAGATTAATTACAATATATAAGTTTGGTGCATTATTTTGAAATTTTGATGTGCAACAACCCTGTTAACGAATACAACTCAACACAAATTTCATTCGAATTTTTCCCCAAAAACTTCACTTCCTAACGCAATTGGAAAACTTCAAGCAATATGTGGCAAATTATTCAAGACCAACTGGTACAAAAACATAGGCAAAGCTTATTGATAACCTGTACCTTAATGGTCACCTTGCTCTTAACTTGGGCTTCCAGAGCTTCAGTCATTGACTGAAATTCACAAAACAATGAAAAAAATATAACAAAACCATATAAATATTTGTGCGTAATATATAGATCTCACTGTAATGATATTAAACGAGGTCTAAGTTAAATTAACCTTGTCAAACTGAACAAGGACTTGGATAGCAAGTTCAGGACTCATAATCCCATTCGAAACCATCTCATCCAATGTTTCGGTCAAGCACATGCCAATGGTGGACCTACGATAGAGTTCAAATGTTGCCATCCTTCTTTGTGTCAATATCTGTCAAAGTCAAAAGTTTAGAACCCTGATTATCACAAAACAAAACCAAGTCTTATGTTATTTGGTTGATTTTTTTTTTTGTAACCAATATGAAACCCATCAATTTAATTAAATATTTGCAACTGTTGACAATATCTAATGCGGATGAAGTCCACAGTTATATGCATACAAATGCTTGACTCAATATTTAAAGCGGGAAAACAATATGCGTATAAAGTGGCATACATATATCTATGAATTTTTTTGTTTTCCTAGTAAAGAAACTGAGTATACTTCTCAACTCCTTGCTTTGCATAGTGAAATAAAGTAATGCAGGCCAGACAAACAGAGAAAACTGTCCATTTAATTGATCACTATAAAAACAAAAGAAGAGAATAAAAAAACAAAAAAAAACTCAACCATCCTATCATTTTTTGTGGTTAAGAAGATTTCATCTCATTCTCAAACTAAAAACATGTAGACACATTTGATTGTAATCAAGATATATTTTTGCATGCCCACATTCATAGTGGGTTTCAATCCCCACCAACTACACCCCTCCCCCTTGAGTAATGTTCTTCTCATGACCATAAAAAAATGAAATTTATTGCTTCCAATCCCAAATTAGGATGAATTCACTTACATTACAAAAAGTTCACGACCAAAATAACATAAGACTTGGTTTCAAATTTCATTTTCAAACATCTGTCAGCAGCCAAACATACTACATAACAAAATAATAAAAAACAAAAACCTAGGAGAGCTCATTACCTACCCCTTAGCAGAAAATCCCTGCCAACAATACTCTCCAACACTACGGCTTCTCAGAACTCTACAAAATCACGTCATAAAACACAATTCACAAATCAAACCTAATCAAAAACAAACAAGATAAAAGAAGAAACATAGAAACCCATGTACATGTTGCACAATCTATACACATGCATATATACATTATCCATGCTGAATTATTAACCACCAACTCTTCTACCTTAAGCTACTAGAGGGATAGTCAATTTTTTATGGGAAAATTGCAATTCAGTGCATGTTTTCAAAAAAAATTCAAATCAATGGTACAATGGTAAATTTGATCAACTTTAATAATTAAAGTTATAAATTTTTGTATGAATTTGTAAATATATTTTGTAAAGGCACCATGGATTTATAATTTTTCCTTTCATTTTTTTGGAGTAAAATTATTATTATTATTATTATTATTATTATTATTATTATTATTATTATTGTTTTGTTTAAAAACAGGACAAAATTCCATTCCACATAAAAAAGTGTGTCTGAATTTGACTTGAGCAATAGCGTCTTTTATTTACCAAACAAATATACGTTCACATGAATTCTCTAATTATTACTAGCAAGCATAATAACATTTAGTTAATACGTACAATGTGCAATCGAACAAGCGCTCAAAACCTGCCCAAAACTACTCGAATGTGCTTTTGTTTTTGTTTTGTTGAACAAAAATTAAAAAAATTATTTTGTGGTATCATCACTGCATCTGTAAACCCTAACCTCAGGATAGTCAGTTCATCCGTAGGCCCTAATCTCAGAATAGTCAGTTGTCGGTCAAATTTAACCCAACTTATGGAAAGGGACTCACCACCAAAGTATCAATGGAGTTCAGCCACACGCCACAGAAGAATTCAAAATCGATCGAAATACAATGCAAAATCTCAAGAAGAGCTAACTGAAAATCTAGCCATTTTTCACACTCTAAGAATTTGAACCTAGGTCACCCTAGTGGATACTTTCTCAACTAGGTCACCACTCACGATGGTTACTCAAATGTGTATCTGAAATTCTACAGGATGTGAGATTCATACTAGATGTGGACCCTACACCGTAGGTGAGGAAAAAAAACATTTATGTTCTGTTTGATTTATGAATTTGAGAAGAGATTGAAAAGAGAAAGAAAAAAAAGTAAATAAAATGTGTGCAAAATATAATTACATTTCACACAATCTCTCTTTTTCTTTTCAAATTTCTCCCCAAATCTATAAACTAAACACAGCCATAGCTTTGTAAAATCTTGATTGCCACTAACATTGTAGACCTAAAAGGTAACGGTTTCTTTTGATTTATTTTGAGTGACCATCCCACCTATACATTGAGAGAGTGAGACTCCATCTCTCTCGATCAATGAACTAAGCTTGTGGTGCTAAATTACCCATTGAAATTCAAAAGTTTTGCATGGCTTTCTTTTGTCTTTTCTTTTTTTTCCCCAAAATTGTAAGATATTAATTTATTAGTAATATTAGATAACAACTAAAGGAGCCGCCGCTATTCTATTAGTTCATACATCTGACTTTCCCCTCACCACACCTTCACACCTTAAGATGACAACTAGGCCAAACCCAAGGTCTAAGTCATCATATGCCTCAACCAAACCCAAGGTCTAAGTCATCATGTGCTCTTGAGGCACGTAAAAAGTAGCTCCATGAGAGGTCAAGCAATCACCATCTCCACTCCCCAACCCACACACACACACGGCACTCCTAATGCTTTATTTTTGGATCATAATAAAATTGTGATGGAAAAGAAATAGAAAGAGAACTAGGGGAAAAAATGATTATATAATTTTCACTCCATAGGGGAAAAAAGATGTAGCAAAAGAACGCCCAGTACTGTCTGGAAGATTTGAAGCTGATCCGTTCAGAGATGACTGCAGATAAGTTTGATAAATTTTACAAGCACCAGGAATATGCATGACCATATAAATCATGCCACTCGTGGTCCAAGTTTTGATATGACAGTAAGCATTCACAAAACCCAGAACCAAGATCAAACAATTGGCATACAAAACATGCAAGACTCAAGTGAAAACAAATAGAGGATGCATGTAGAACTAAACATAACTAAAGGGAATTGAGTGAAAACCCAACAGCTAATGTATCTCTACAATCATGTCCAGAATAATTTTCACTCCAAATTTTGGTGGTCCTCTTTATAAATAGATTTGTCTCTTGATAGCCAAAAAACAAAAGCATAAAATAAAGAAGTAAGATGGTCTTCCAATCACCCTCCATAAATAGTTTAACTATACATGCTAGAGATTGCTCCACACAACATAGCGAGAAACCATATAAAACGTGGATATGTTTTAAGCCCAGCCTTTCTGCATTTCTTGTTGGATAAGAAACTGATGTATTACAAGGCCAAGTCCTGTAACTTCCACATTAAACTGAAAAGGATGGAAGAGTTGAAAACAAGAAGATGCAATATATTCATTCAAAAACCGGAACCCAAAGATCCAACAACTATATGGCTAACACTCTCAACATCATTTTATGTATAAAGAGGTTATGTAAAGGAGGACTATGACATTGCAAAAATGTCAAAAGGTCATGCAGTAAAGTTTTCCTTGCCGAACAGTAGCTTTTCCTTGTCTTCAGATTGGATTGACAAAAATATTATGATATTTGAAGCGTTTCTGTATGCGTAATTAACCTATAATCTGAAAAGAACAACATGATTGGAGCAGCTAGTTAAAAATATAATTACAGCCGTGTTACCATATTCATGCACAAGTGCACACATAGAAACAACAATAGTCATCAGATACTGGAAGAAGAAATCAAATTCCACAAACAAAATACAATATCCCAACCATGTGTGCTCAATAGTTTTGCAATTCATAACTAGCGTAAAACCAAAAAGCATAACCCACCCACAGCCACTAAATAGTACTGCAATGTGTAACTATGTTACTCAGATATAAGATCAGTACTGTAAGCACCTATAATATCTTAAAATATGATGCTAGGATAGGATGTAAGATCAATCCTTTCATGTTTTCGTATTAATTTTCAAGTTTAAAAACATGGCATCCAACAGTCGGGTCAACCAGAATTAAACTGTATGTCATAATTATGTCATAAATATATTTAAAATTATATATTTTCTTTGTATTCAAAAAAAGTTTAGGAGGAGGGTTGGCTACCCCACTCCAGGGCATTACGCAATATCGCCCACAAACAAAAGACTGCCGGCAGTGGGACTCGAAAGCCTTACCAACTGAACCAACCCTCGTTGGTATTTAAAATTATATTTAAATATAAAATAAAGGTATTAAAAAATATTTATTTAAACTACTTTTACATTTTAGGATACACATATTTGCGTTAATATGTTAACCAAATACATAAATTTATACAACGTTAATTAATCTTGTGCTTAATGGAAAATGAAGTTAATGTAACAAATAATTTATATTACTAAATGTGTTCAAATGAATGTGGTGCTATGGTGGTTCACTTCAACGCCTTCCGCACATGAGGTGCCGAGTTCAACTCTTTACAGGTTAGATTTTAGAAAGTGAGTAGTGTGGGATATATATCTTTGTTGGCTTGTAAAACAAAATTTACAAAGCTTAGTCTTGATCATTTGTATTATTGTTTGACATTCCATAACAAGAGGTTGCATTAACAGGTTCTTCATAAATCCTATAATGGCCAACATCAGAGCAGCATATTGTGTAAGGCTTAAGAAACTCAGCTCCAAATTTCGAATGCCCACATCAATTGACCGTGGACAGAATGAATACTTTATGGTTTTATAAAGGTGTCACAGCTGAAAACAGATGTTGCATTTGCCCAAGCGATACTAATGAACCGAAATCGGGTTTCATGGTTCACCAGTTAAAACATGTGTTTTGCCGGTTTTTGCAAACACAGGTTTTATTGTCCAAACGGCTTTGGTGGTTTGTTTGGCAAAAAACATGACTAGCGAATGGGTTCATTGCTTGAACTGGCCTCTCTAATCTGGTTTCAAAATATTGCCGAGAGGTCTATGCCTTCAATTAAATATTAATTCTATAGTGACACAACATATTTAAGGTTTCAAATCTTTAAACTGTGAATCTCACTGTGACCGCAACATTAAGTTCACAATATACATAATCAATAGATTCTTATCAATGCAATTGATAATTAACATTCATGTTCCTAGATATTTATATTTATACAAGCAAATAAGGGGTTGTTTGGAATGACGTAAATAAGTGTACTTTTTGTCTTTTTATAAAAAGATGTGCAGAAAAGTAGAGAGGTGATGTGATAGAAAAAAGATAAAAAAGATGAATTATTTTTGGGTTGCCAAACTTGGCCCATCTTCCAAAAAATCTAAAAAGTAAAAAAGTCACTATCCTATTTAAGTCACATCATCTCATTTAAGTCACATCACCTCTCTAACACATCACTTCAAACCCAACTCAAATCCAACTCATATTTGATAAAAAGTCAAAAAGTGCACTTATTTAGGCCTAGTTTGGAAAGACTAAATAAGTGCACTTTTTGACTTTTTATGAAATATGGATTGGGTTTGGGTTGGGTTTGAAGTGATGTGTTAGAGAGGTGATGTGACTTAAATAAGATGATGTGACTTAAATAGGATAGTGACTTTTTGACTTTTTGTCTTTTTTCAATCATGTCAAACTTAGCCTAAGTTACCATGCCCAAAGCGGCCAGCGTTTCTCCATCTCAAAATTCCTGTAGCCACGAGAATTCTATGCAAAGCATATATAAACTCAATTGTATGTTCAGTGCACGTCATTTACTAGAAGCGAGAGAGAATTGAGTTAATCGGGAAATACGACGCCACGATTGCCGCTTCTTTAGATGATTTTGAGTTTCTTTTATCTTTGACCATTGAAGGCGCCTTCTTTTCTTCGCTTCTGGGATCATCGGAGACCTGTGACGACTGTGGTGATGGAAAGAAGCAACTGAAAATGGCTGAGAAGAGAACCATTATCGTATCTGGTGTTTAGCTTTTTATTGGTTGAACTTGGAAAGTGTTTGTTGAATCAGAGAGGAGTTATGAGCACAGATGATTGATATGAGGGAATTGAGTAACAAGTTTAGCTAAATTTATAGTGAGTGAGAGAGAGAGAGAAGAAACAGGGGTTTGGTCAATAGGCTTGAAGTGCAAGGAAGGGAAGACCAAATAAGTCAGTGTCAAGGTCCCTCTTCCCAAATGTAAATTGTTAGACCACTGCAGTTTCCTTCAATTTTCTTGCGGCCACATAATTTTGACCCATTGTTTTCTACTTTGATAGAACAGCACCAAACTTCAACGTGTGATAGTCAACTAACTTGGAGAGCAAGATTTATTATTTATTATTTATTTTTTAGCTTTTTCCGGCAATGGTATGCAACCATGGAAGGTGGCCGGGTTTTTCTTAAAAAACTATAGTGTCCTCCGTCCTTAATTAATTCACAATCAAATCATGTGACAATGACCTCAAAGACATGATTTTAAACAATTGAGGAGCAATTCCCCTTAAAATGTATTTTTTTTTTCTATTTTACCTTACAACAATGATTTAGACCACTAAAAAGAACATCACTAATAGCACTAATGCATTGAAAATGGTAAAAAAAAAAAAGAAAAAAAGAAACAATGCATAAAAAGTGAGCGGAGCCCACTGCCACATCATTAGTGCTCCTTTAGTGCTCCATTTTTAGTGCTCCCAAGCATTTTTCGTTACCTTAAGACTTGACTTTGTGGGTTTTACAAGACTCACAAAGGTGATCTAAATTGTATATTTTATTTATTTCTAAGATAAGAATATATATGCAAAAATTAACTTGATCCAATATCGATAAACACATTAATGAATCGTGTTTTAATTTTAGTAGTTTGACTTAATTCTCATCAAGTCCTATTGAAAATAAATTCTAATAAAATCGTCGCTATAAATCCGCTCCCAACCCTGCACCAGGAAAAGATCAGAAAGCCAAGGCAGTGAAAATATTTAGGTGGCGACTCTGTATCTGGCAAAGCAGTCCATGTTTGGCACTTTTTTCAAAATCTGTTTTCTCAAAACGATTTGCCGGATTTGGACTCTTTGGTTCAGACTTAGAACCGTGACAAATTTGAGAGTCCTGAGCTGTAGTGACCCCAAATGAACGGAACGGGACTCATCCTCCCGGGGCGTTCGGGGACGTCTACACATGGCATGGCAACAAACGTATGCAAGCATACGAGCAAACATGGGGCCATGCAAATGGATGCAAAGATGGACTTATACATGATTTAGGCACCTCTAAATTGGCCTAAAACAATGGCCAAAATGCTATAATATGGAGGACCAAATACATACACACATGCACATAATTGAGAGCCAACACTTAAGCACAAATTGGACAACTCTCAAACACATTTGAAAGTGGCATAATATGGACTAATAGCATGCAACATAAGCTCTGAAAATGCATGTTAGGATGGTGCCAAACTAAGCAGCAAATCAAGCCAAACATGCAACAAATAGCCCAAGTGTTCAAAGCAAACCAATGGAGCATTGAACTACACTTAGCAAGATGAAACATGGCATGAAAGGAAGGACCAAAATCAGAGGCTTAGCAGGTTAAAACAAAGCTAAGAACACAATGACATGACATCCTAAGGGCCTAAACATGGTGGCATGCATGAAGGCACGAACATGGAGCATGAGATGACAACCTTACAGGGCATTAAAGGGACATCAAATGCAAGCTTACAAGCATACTATAAGGTCTGAAATGACATGGTGGATGGTCCCAAAACACCAAATCAATGCAAAAATGTCATGCTATACATGCACACACTTAAGGCCAACAAGCCAAAATATAAAGGGGCTATATGATGCATGCCAAATCCGACCCAAACAACCATGGACAGACCTAAAACATGGCAAAATATGCACAAAAGCTTCACAAGACTAAGCCTAAAACATGCTCCAACAAGGGCGAACAACCTAAGGCACATTGAGGCAATAACATGGCATTACATGGTAGGTATGCTAAGCATGTATGGTGTACCAAAACCAAGTAAAAACAGAGATATAATACAACATATTAAGCATGAAAAGCAGCCAATACATGGTCAATACACACTTTAACATGATGCTCCCTCAAGAGGCCAAAAATGGTCCATTTCAAGGACAACAAGGAGAGGGGGTGGCCCTCTCCTTTTAGAGACTTCAAGGCCCCATCTCCACCACTGAAATCCCTCAAGATTTCAGTGGTGAAGAGGCCCAAACACCAAAGTCTCAAAACTAGTACAAAATAGCACAAAATGAGGCCTTTCAAGGCCTAAGATGGGTCAAACACCCCCAAACCAAAAAACACTCTTAATAAACAATCAAGAGGGCTAAAAAACAGAACTTTTTTGTATTATACACTAAGCAAAACCAAAGTCCCGAAACTAGCACAAAATAGCACAAAATGAGGCCTTTCAAGGCCTAAGAGGGGTCAAACACTCTCAAATCACAAAACACCCTAAATAAACAATCAAGAGGGTCTAAAAACAGAACTTTTTTGTATTATATAACAAGCTCAAAAACGAATTTAAGACAGGTAGAAATAAGGTGCAAAAATGGGGAATAAAGGGGTGAGATTCTTACCCTTGAAGCCTTCTTCAACAACGATGCTCCAATGGCCTTCCTTGGCTTGAATCCAACACCAAAGTACTAAAATCAATCCCTTAGAACCTCAATAGCTAGACAAAGGTGAAACACTAGGTGTTTATGTGCAATAGTAAGACACAAAACACCTAGAGCACAAAAGAGAGAGAAAGAGAGATAGGATGTGTATGCAACTCTAACCCTAGAACTCAAACCCTAACAATGGCTGTCTAAGCTCTCTCAAAATATCTTAAGCGTCTAACCTTAGCAACAAGAGAGAGCCCCTCTCTATATAGAAGTTCTTGTCTTGTAAAGCTTACAAGACAAGCTTCATAAGAGGGAGATCCCTCCATACACGTGTATGGAGGGCAGCAAAAAGTAAGACAGCTATCTTAAAATATCTGCAAAAGCAGATGCACAGTAGTCGGCCAGTCAAAAAGGTCATCTTGGCCAAAATGAGTGCCGACCGGCACTAAATAGTGCTGACCGGCAACAAATAGTGCCGACCGGCAATAAAAAGTGCCGATGAAAGCAAAAACTAGCCGGTGGCCTCTAGCCACTGCCGGTGGTGTGTGGGGATGTCTCACAAGGCATTCCCTGCCCCTCCAAGGCAAAACACAAGTGTTTGGTGCAAAACCAAACACTAAACAGTCGAGTTCGGGGATCCTGAGGCAGGGCGCGCGAGCCGAGACCTCCGGGAACTCCAAACGAACACAAACACGGATAATCACCGAGTGTTCAAACGATGACGTCCAAGTCTTGAGGACGGTCAAAAATGGGGTGTCTACAAGGAATAAGGCATGCATGCAAGATGCATTGCAACCTAGGCATGCAAGCTAAGGATGC
>NW_021024585.1:179803-191047 GCF_004153795.1 Camellia sinensis
CTATAATGCAATGGATATGGCACGCGGGCCAAACCAAATCTTGCCTAGGAAAGGCATGTACACATACAAGCCATGTCTAACACAGAAAAGGTGCCGCAACCCTCAAACCAACATACCAGCGTGGAATAGGCGCGTACACATGCAGAACTGTGTTTTAACATGAAAAGTAAGGGTACATACCAGACCAAGCTCAACATGGAAAGGCGCAAGCCATAGATGGATGTAATGTAATGAATGCACGCGACCTATAGTGCAGTATTTACAAATATGCAATGATGCATGACAATGCAACTATTTACGATGACGTGTGACAATGCAAGTTTTTTTTTGTTTTTGAAATGCAAATGGTGTATAAAATGCATGTTACATGAAATGCGCGACAACACGCGGCTTTCGAGACGTACGACAATGCGAACACTAAAGGTCTTACACCTTCCAAGGATTTAAGGTCTCCTAGACCGTGATACCTGTGTGGTTCGTCTGGTTGCACCAGCCTTAAATGAACCGTACATACAATATCATGCCTGAAAAGAAAACAAACTCAACAGGTACAATATTGTTAGCAACATGGCTATTAATGTACTTGAAAATACGTGACAACGCAAAACAAGTGGGAAGCATAACAATGCTGTGAAAATACAAACATGTAAGTGGGGCATGCGGTCTACGCAGGCAACGAAATTGATCATAAGCATGCGGTCTACGCAGGTAATGTAATTAACATGCGGTCTACGCAAGCAATACATGCGGTCTACGCAAGCAATGAAATTAATATGGGGTCTACCCAAACGAAACATGCGGTCTACGCAGGTAATGATATTAAACAATCATGCGGTCTACGCTAGCAAAACATGCGGTCTACGCAAGTAATGAAATTAATATGCGGTCTACGCAATCAAAACATGCGGTCTACGCAAGTAATGAATTTAAACAATAAATATGCGGTCTACGCAAGGAAAGAAATTGGACAATTATGCGGTCTACGCAAGCAATACGTGCGGTCTACGCAGGTAAAGAAATTGAACAATAAATATGCGGTCTACGCAAGTAATGAAATTGAACAATTATGCAGTCTACGCAAGCAATACATGCGGTCTACGCAGGTAAAGAAATTGAACAATAAATATGCGGTCTACGCAAGGAAAGAGATTGAACAATTATGCGGTCTACGCAAGCAATACATGCGGTCTATGCAGGTAAAGAAATTGAACAATAAATATTCGGTCTATGCAAGTAATGAAATTGAACAATTATGCGGTCTATGCAAGCAATACATGCGGTCTACGCAGGTAAAGAAATTGAACAATAAATATGCGGTCTACGCAAGTAATGAAATTAACATGCGGTCTACGCAGGTAATGAAATGATTACAAATATGCGGTCTACGCAGGTAATGTAATTAATATGCATAACAGTGCAAAGTGGATACGAGACAATGCAGGTCGTAAGGAATGTAAGACAATGCAAATGAGGCACGCATGCCAATGCAAGTGAGGCACACGTGCCGATGCGAACGAGGCACACGTGCCGATACGAAGGAGGCACACGTGCCGATGGGAATGAGGCACACATGCCGATGCGAATGAGGCACACGTGCCGATGCGAATGAGGCACACGTGCCGATGGGAATGAGGCACACATGCCGATGGGAACGAGGCACACGTGCCGATGCAAACGAGGCACACATGCCGGTGGGAATGAGGCACACGTGTCGATGCAAACAAGGCACACATGCCGGTGGGAATGAGGCACACGTGCCGATGCAAACGAGGCACACATGCCGATGGGAATGAGGCACACGTGCCGATGCGAATGAGGCACACGTACCGATGGGAATGAGGCACACGTGCCAATGCGAATGAGGCACATATGCAAACGAGGCACACATGCCGGTGGGAATGAGGCACACATGCCGATGCAAACGAGGCACACATGCCGGTGGGAATGAGGCACACGTGCCGATGCAAACGAGGCACACATGCCGATGGGAATGAGGCACACGTGCCGATGCGAATGAGGCACACGTGCCGATGGGAATGAGGCACATGTGCCGATGCAAACGAGGCACACATGCCGATGGGAATGAGGCACACGTGCCGATGGGAATAAGGCACACGTGTCGATGCGAATGAGGCACACGTGCCGATGGGAATGAGGCACACGTGCCGATGGGAATGAGGCACACGTGCCGATGCGAATGAGGCACACATGCCGATGGGAATGAGGCACACGTGCCGATGCAAACGAGGCACACATGCCGATGGGAATGAGGCACACGTGCCGATGCGAATGAGGCACACATGCCGATGGGAATGAGGCACACATGCCGATGGGAATGAGGCACACGTGCCGATGCAAACGAGGCACACATGCCGATGCAAACGATACAAATGAGACACGCATGCCTTATAAAACATGAAATGATGCGAAGTGTGACACGCATGCCATACGAAATGTAAATGGACTTAAATGCGTAACGACGCACGTGTTTCGAGATGCACGACAATGCAGACGGTGCGCGAGACGACTATGTCTTGAAATACGCGACAATGCTAGTAATGAAAATGCAATAATAATGCATGAGAGATGTGCATGACAATGCAAGGGGTGCGTGTTACAACGCATGTAGTATGCATAACCATGCAACTGTGAGGCGCGTAACAGCGCGATGTAATGCACCGAAGTAGTGCGATGAATGCGTGCAACGCACATGGGGAAACTTTTGAATTTAAAAGGATACAAAAAGGATACACCTTACACAAATTTGAGTGCCACGCACAGAAGACACGACCCGAGGTCACAGCGGAGGCCGGTTGAGCGTCGGAGATGCACTTTCTTGCACTTTCTTGAGCTATGAAGACCACAAACTACTCATATGGCCTAAACAAGGCTGTGGGAACACCACCGGCCGGAAGGGGAGGCCACCGGCTGTCCACCGGCTGCAAAATAAATCCATTGGCACAAAATAATGCCGGCCGGCACAAAATATTGCCGATCGGCAAAAAGTTGCTGAGTCGGGGCAGATTCGACTTTTCACCTTGGGTGTTTTAAAATAGGGTTTCAAACCCTAATTCCTCACTTCCCCACCGCCGAGAACTCTCACTCTCTCTCTCTAGAGTGTTTTTCTCTCCCCGTTTCTCCATTTCTTCGCGTTCTACGCCCGTTTCGTCGTCGGATTCGCGATTTTCTTCGCGTTTCGGACATTTTCAACCGAACAAAACTTTGTTTCGGTGCCTCGTTTGGCGTTCCCGCCTTTTCGAGGTTTGTTCCCCTTGCTTTCCTCTTCATTTCCATGCCTTTTCACATTCCGACTTTCCCGGCCATTTCTGACCTTCCCGGGAGTTGACTTTCCGGTTGACTCTTCACATTCCGGTCCGGTTTTCCTTCCTCCGGCTATTTTCTCATCACTCTTGACATGGCGGACGACATTCCACATGACGGGACTCCCCCGGACCACGAGATGGATCCCGGGGTCGAGCTCCTACCTTTGAGCGAGCGCCCATTCGACCCGGCGACCTACTGACCGGCGATCCATGTTCTGCCCCCCGACGGTCTGCGCCAGTTCCGGAGCTTCGAGAGGCACGTGGCGCCCGAGCTATTGCTGCGCGAGCCTACCTCCCACCTTTCATTCAGCGCTTCCGAGGTAATTCTCTGTCTTCTGCTTTACTTTCCGCAATGTAGGATACAAAACTGCCGTAGCTAGTTGTACTCTTTAACTGCTGAAATCTGATATACCGTAGACTGTAGTTGACTGTAAACATACATACAACTGACATCTGTTTGAGATTGGCACATGCACACACACTGCACTAACCCCGAATCACTCAAACACACGGCGCACACTGTTTTTCACTGCAAACACACCGGTACCCGGTATTTGTCTGAATCTGTTAAATTTGCACACATGCTATATCTGTTCGGAACCACCCAAACACGTCGACGCATCACACGTTGTAGTTCACTGTAAGCACACCGGCACCCGGTATTTGTTTAAATCTAACAAACTTGCACACATGCTTTATCTGCTCGGAACCACCCAAACACGCTGACGCATCACACGCTGTAGTTCACTGCAAGCACACCGGTACCCGGTATTTGTCTGAATCTGTCAAACTTGCACGCATGCTACATCTGCTTTTTCAAAACTGTATTTTGAATGTTGTCTTGCAATTGTTATTTTCTGTTTACAGGAGGATTCCCATACCATCCGCGGGTATGGGAACACTGGCGCTCGGGAGTGGTACGACGAGCTCTCTGACGCGGTCTGTCGTATAGTGGATCGAGCGGGCTTCGGCGCCTTCTGCCGAGGACTCTCCAGGCTTTCTACCTGCAGACCTCTCCTTGCCGCCCTGGCGGAGAGATGGTGGGACACCACCGATTCGTTTCACTTTTCCGCTATAGGGGACATGACGATGACCCCTTACGATTTCTCGATGCTCACTGGCATCGGGGTAGGGGGTGATCCGATCCCATTTGATATCGACATGGATGAGTGGACCGCCGCCCAGGTCCATCTGCTGGGGGAGGCCCAACCTCTTGCTCGTCCAGGCTTCGTGCGGTACTCCTGGTTCGAGGTACAGTTTAGGGTCCAGCCCGTGTTGGAGGAGGAGGCGCAGATGACTCAGGAGGACGTGGAGAGGTACGCCCGCGGCTTCCTAATGTTCTTATTCGGGACGACCATCTTCGCCGACCGGGCGAACACCGTGCTTCTCTGTCTTCTCAGCGCACTGGTGGACGTCCGGGACATTTTGCATTACGACTGGGGTGGTGCCGCTCTGGCCACTCTCTACGGGTACATGAGCTCGGCTTCGCGCGGCAGCGGCCAGTTACTCGGAGGCTACTGGCGGGCTTGAGAGGTACACTTCTTCTCCTCTTTTCATTTCTGCCCTATATTTTCTGTACTCTGTACACTGCACACAGTGTAGTCTGCTCTATACTTGCTGTATACTGTACACACGGCACACACATACATTCTGCTTCACACTGACTGCACACTGCTCACACTGTACACTGCACACAATACACTGTACAACACACGACTCTGCCATTTTCTGCTTTATTCTGTATATTCTGCTTTTTTTGATAAATGCACTGGTATTTACCTTGCAGCTGTGGGTTTACGCCTACTTTCCTAGGCTTGCCCCCGTACCAGTCACAGAGACCCCTCTGGTTGTCCCCTTTTCACGGCGCTTTGACGGGAGGTGCACTCGGCGACCACGAGAGACATTCGGCTTTTTCCGCCGATACTTCGACACCATTACCCCTGCTGAGGTATGTTTTACTTGCAGTTCATTTAAGCTTCGATTTTCCCCTGCATGTTTCAATAACAGTAGATAACAAACTGTCTGTCACTTTCAGATCACTTGGCGGCCGTGGGCTCCATTGCCGGCGGCGACGCGGGATCGGTTTGCTGGTGCTCAGGAGACCTCGCGTTTTCGGATCCTACTGGAGGGCCCGGCCTGTCGGGCTTGGTACCTGGGGGAGCGTTTCCTATGCCAGACCCTAGGGTTACCTGAGCAGATAGTCCCGGTTCACCCTCCTGCGGACATGAGGGAGACCGAGAGGCTCACGACCGAGCAGATGGACGATTACACCTTGGCTGGGAGGAGGCCGGCTTCAGAGGCATCGGCGACTACCGGGAGTATGTGCAGACATACCTGATGCGACCTCTGAGCGGCGGCCGTCGAGCAGAGGGGGCCAGGTCTGTGGCATCAGCAGTTGGGGCCGGAGCGGGAGTTGGAGTAGGGGCTGCGAGGAGGGCTCGAGTCCGTGGCAGGAGTGGAGTTCAGGGAGGACGGGGAGCTGGCTGGCCCGCCCTTCCTGCTGCACTGACTTTCCGAGACCGGGTGGGTCGACCTATCAGATCCCCTTCGCCCCTCCACCAGCTGGTCATGAGTTCATCGACGTCCCTGACTTACCTCCGGTATGTATTACTGCATTTTGTACAGTCATTTCATTTCAGTTTATTTGATATTCCACAGAATATTGATGCATCTGATACTGTTGCAGGCTTCTTCTGAGTACACCCGTCAGTCGTTGGCGATGAATGCCTCGATGATGGGGATGCTTCAGCAGACTTTTGACCTCCTGGCCCTCTACAGCATTCCGGTACGTTCTTCTAACATTGGCCTCAAACCATTCATACACTGCTTCACATAATCTGATGCATAGCACAACACCTGATACACGTCTCACTGTATCTGACACACTGCATACACTGCATTCTGCACTGTACCCTGCACTGGTAAACTGCTCACGGCATTCATACACTGTACTCATACACTGCATTCTGCACTGGTAAACTGCCTACGGCATACACACACTGTACTCATACACTGCATTCTGCACCGTTAAACTGTCCACAGTATACTGATGCATTTCCCTTTTATGTACTTTTTCAGCCTCCTTTCCAGATTCCTATGGCAGGAGGTGCTCCAGCTGGACCTTCCGTCCCTGCCCGGGGGAGAGATGAGGAGGGCCGAGTATTCCCTCGCTCGAAGGCGGGGCGCACTTACGTCGGGAGTAGCTCGCGAGCTCCAGTCCCGGATGATGATGATGACGAGGAGTCAGAGGCGGAAGCAGAGGCGGAGTCCGAGTCATTGGAGGAGGAGATCGGAGGCGGTTCTAGCTCGGGCTCTGACGATGATGCTGATGATGCTCCTGGACCCTCGTCCAGGAAGAGGACCAGGACAGACTGATGGCCCTTGGAGTGCTCGTCATGGATACAGATTTTTGTTATTTTTCTTCTTCCTTGTACTTTTCCTCTTTTCTTTGGTAGTTAGATTACCTTGTACTGCCGCAGGCAGATTTTGTTTTCCTCAAAACTTTGTACTCGAGAAAAATTATGAAATGAACAGATTTTTGCTTAAAAAGTGTTACATTTACATATCCCATGTATTGCATCGCATTCCATCATGTTACACCTCAATGTAAATGAAATTGATTGGTTGTCTGAAATTTGAACACTTGCACTGTAATAATCAGATAACTTGAAATTGATTGGTTATCTGAAAATTGAACACTTGCAATTGTAATGATCAGATAACTAAACAGCCGACAGCAAAATAACCCAAGCAGCCCACTGCCTGATTCTTAGACACACAGCCCTTACTCTCTGGGGATTAATCTGCATACAGCCCATAACACAGCATTCAGTTCATTCTGCACATAGCACACCCCGAACAAACAGCCCAATCTGACAAGACGGAGCTCAAAGATGGAACCGGTTGGAGTCGAAACACGTTCAAATGTAGAGAATGGCACAGCATTCTGAGTGTAAATGATTTTTGAAATCGAATGAGGGTTTTTCAAACCGGGATATCGAGCCTACAACTGAACGCAGCGGGGAGGACTCATTTATAGGTGCACGACCTAACACAACGAGACACGCTCGGAGAAGACCTAAAACACAGGTTGAGTTAAACAAAACAAAAGACACGACACACAGACGCGTTGAACGAATACGGGGGACCTCGGACCACGAGGGGCCAGTTTCTCTAGGCATTGTTTACCACCCTTTCTGATTTGTGATTCTCACATCACTCGGCTCTCGAGTTCGGATTTTTTTCTCAAAACCCTTTTCCTCACTTTTCTCTCAACTTACATCTCTCTATTCTTCATTCTCTCATTTTTCGTCCCTCCCCAAGGTGATCAATGAATGAATAGGGAGTCGCGGGTTCATGCCCAATGCCGTTAGCTCGCGGCTATTTCTTCTGGCGGGGAGAGCACTCTTCTGGCAAGTACGTCGATGACGGGGGAAAGACAGAACGCCTGGCTCAACTGTGCCCCTAGTTCATCATTTTAACCATTCTTTGTTTTTGCTTTCTACTAAAACAGTTTTGATCAAAATGAGAGTCGGATTAATGTACTTGTTCGATTTTTGATTTGAAAAGCATGTAAGTCAGGCAGCAAGCACTGAAAATTTTCCTTTTTTAGGTCCAAGACAATGGTCCAGTTTTGGAAAATGGAATAGTTTTCGAGAAAAAAGTCAACCTCAGTAAAAATTTTCAAAAACTATTTTTCAAACAGCTGATGCTCGGCAAGCATGGAACTTACTCTCCGAGATGCGCAACCTTGGATCGGAGGCAATGGAAAATTGCCCCTGGTTTGAAGGGGGGGGGGAGGCAACGGAAAGTTGCCCCTAGTTTGAATGGAGGCTCACGGCGGCTCATGGCAACGGAAAGTTGCCCCTTGTTTGGGATGGTGCCGCAGCAGTCTGCAAACAGTCTTCATTGGCGGTGGTCGAACTCTTGGACACAACGATGACGAAGACGGTCACAACAAATATATGGACACAATCACCTTGAAGGGTGTTGGCAACTGGACTTTTACATGAAATCGAAACCATTGCAAGGACTGAGACGCTATGACAGCGTTGGAGGCTGGACTTCATGATGAAGTTGCCTACGTATCCCAAACATGGGAATCAAGCCTCACGTAGTTCCGGTTAAGGTACACTCGGGTATTTTAACCTTCACTTTTTTTAGGCTCTCACTTTTGCCAAGGCGCCCAATGCGGGTTTTCGACCTTGCGAGCTTCTTTTCATTTTCTTTTGTTCGTTTCTTTTTCTTTTCTTTTTTTTCTTTTCTTGCTTTTTTTTTTTCATTCTTTCTTTTGTATTTTTCTCTTGCTCTAACACTGCATTCTGCACCGTTAAACGCCCTTCCGGGTTGGGGGGGGGGGGAGCCTCTCAAAGGGTAAAAGTGTAACAAGTCCATGCCAAACGGTTTTTTGAATTGAAGCCTCTCTGTATCTAAGAGAACGGCTGTTGCAATGATTTATAGGAGAATCCATTATGGCCGCCCCACGAGCTTCTTCCGGCGAGATCTACTCCTTCCGATTCGGCTTTGGTGCCTCTTCCTCGAGGGCTGCTTCGAAACTGGCCATACAGACTATTCATGGCGTTTGACCGTTGAACTTCTGAACGTTCTGAACGGGTACAAAGTTTGAAATGGATGGGTTGAATTTTGAGGCTGAGAGCGATCCTAGGCTGCGCAATCTCAAGAGCGATTCCACACAGGTCTTCGCAGGGCCGCGTAAAACATTTGTTTTTGAAAGTTTTTAAGAAAGCGACAAATCGCTCGCGCCGAAGATAGTGTGGAACCAATCTGGATCAGGCCAGGATCCTTCTCAGTACTCACGCCGACAAGCATGATTTCACTCATAAAAAGGCTTAGCACGCCTCTCTTTCTCTCAAAATGATCAAAAATCTGCAAAACTCGAGGAATTCCTTCCTCTTCGTTTTTATCACCGCAGTGTTCAAAAGGTTTTTTTTTTTTTTGAAAAACTTAGGTTAAAGCAATGAGTTTGGCGCGCAGGAGAGCAGGCGAGATGTACTGTCAACCCAATCAAATTCTCTGGCCCTTATGCTGAAAGCAAGCATGAAGTTGAGATAGCAACAGTTGTTTCATTCAGATTTGTTGGTGCAACTGGCCCCTCGGCAGAAACAGACTCAAAACAAAAAACAGATAATTACAAGACAAAACGGTGTTCGGGACAACAACCCCAGAATCACCTGGTATTATATACAAAGGGGACTGACTCGATACAACAAGACAGACCCTTAAGCAAAAAACTGACTCACGACAAGGAGACAGACTCAAAACAAAAGACTGACTCGATATCCAAGCTAGGATTTACAAAACTCGGTTTCACCGATGCTCAAAAATGCATGCCGGACGCTACATCCAAAATACACCAAATGTCGCCCGCAAGCGGTTCACTTTACATACTCGCAGTATCTGAGCCCTCGAAATCCAATAACTGAGTGGTAACGGACTTGGCTGAGGTGGGCGGGAGGATAACCTCGTTATCAATCAAATCTTGCACCTCGTGACGGAGGCGGAAGCAATTGTCGGTGGCATGGTCTGTCTGCTGGTGGTACGCGCAGTACTGAGCAGCATCATGCGTTGTAGGGAGATTCTTCGGGAGAGGCCGAGGCTCCAAGGGTTTAAGGTGTCCCTTCTCGGCAAGGATCTGAAGTGCCTTGGACAAAGGCATGTAGAGAGCATGGAAGGTCCTGCGCCCCCGGGGCAGGTACTTTTTGGCGCCCTTACTAGCTGAACAGGCGAAGGGGTCGGCAGGCGCCACCTTGGTTTTCTGATCTTTCCCGGGTGCAGGGGCGGGAATAGGAGGAACTGCCTTGGCATGACGGGGCCTATCCCGATTTTCTGACTGGCTTGAACTACCCTCAGGTGGAGTGGGGAAAGCATCCTCCACAGTCTTTGCCACAACTGCGGATATCTGTTGCTTGTTCATCCCTCCGGCTTTCAAAGCCTCGACTGCCCACAGCAGTTGTTCAATAGGATCGGCATCTGCCTGAATTTTGTCTTTTCCTCCGACCTCAGCCTGGTCAAGGGTTTGGGTTGCTACTTCAGAGCGAGGCCCGGTTGTTGCTGACATGTCGTGGTTGTAGCTGGAAGCCACCTCCGGCTGGCTGAGCTCTATCACAATCCGCCCCAGCAGCGGGGGCTCCTGTGGTATGAAATTCCCGGAATACGGTGCCGCTGGGGGCGAAGCTGACATTCCGTAGGCAAGATCCGCCACAGACCTCTGGAGGTCACCTATCATCCCCATTAGCTCAAATGTAATAGGCTCGCGAACCTGGTATAGCTGGGGGGCCCAGACCGGGTGCACAACAGGCGACCTGGGTGGATGTGACACATCAATGCTGGTCTCACCTGGCAAGGTGATCCCTTGTTCTAATGCGGCTGTCATAACTACGATCTCTTCTGAATTCTGCGTCATCACAAACCCTGCCACGGCAAGGGGGGCGCTGGCTATTCTGTACCGGCTCTGGACACTCTGAACTGAAAGGAGAAGCAAACAGCATTTCAGCCCAAACAGGTCAAACACTAATGCAAGTGAACAACTGTACTCTACTGCTGATCACTGTTCCCAGAAATCACTGTTCCCGAGAACTGAACCCTGATACCCGCAGATAACTGATTCTTATAACTGATACTGATACTGGTGTCCTCAGGTCTGATACTCAAACTTGCAAACTGACATGTACTTTCCTGTAGAGATACACTCTAAAAGCACATAGCAAGTAAAAAGAGCCAAAACACCCCTATGTTGGGGTAGGGTTTCCCTGTCCTATTTTGTCAGGAACTAGGGTTTCACTACCCACACAGCGGTTTCAAACAACCTAACATCGGGTAAGCAACCTGTCCTAGTTTGGAATGGTCACCATGGATCCGAATATGCACTAGGTCGAATGGTCGAAAAGGGTGCCCTGGTAAA
>NW_021024585.1:195982-208295 GCF_004153795.1 Camellia sinensis
TCTCATTCAGAAGCCGTGAATGACCCCTCTCTTCTCAAGGGGATGCAGTCCCGTGAGGCCGTTGCACAGTCCTCTTGGCACGAGGAGATAAGATTGGAAAATCTCAGAGCAAAGCTCTTGCCGCAAGGTGGGGTACGGCGCTTCCCCGAGGCGGTTTCCCCCGCTTTATTAATTATGGCGAATATAGTAATGCTAAATCACACTTGAAGAAATATGAGTTAATAAGTACTAGTTGAAGCTTTGCGTAGTAACACTTAACTCTTCTTATGTAAATAATTATTCGTCCCCTGCACAGCAGCGCGCGCAGGGCAAATCTGTAATCATAGTGTTGCTGGCGCGTTGTGTCCACCACACTCTCACGCTTTGTCCTCCCCTTCATTACCGCAAATCTTTGCTTACTGAACTCTGGCAGATAGGGCATCGTTTATATGAGCAAATACCGCGAGTGCGATGAACAATGCTACTGCACAATACCATCAGCACTAGAACCTACATCTGCATGAGGCTCTCCGCGCGCGGTAACAATTCATGCTAAACCATTCGCATGACAGTTTTTCAAGAATCAAGAGTTAACCTGAATATACGTGATATGTGTGCATTTCAGCTTGACACATGTTTAGGATAGCCGCGCCTATTCAGCAATATTTTGTATGCGACCGCACTCTAGGCCATCACTTCACCATGACTTGGATCATGCCCACCATCTTTGCCTAACATAGTTCTTTGTTTTGGCACGGAGGTACCTCATGTAAGTATTCCGCTTTAGCAATCGCATAGTGTGAATCTCACAAAGCCTCCGACCGCCCACACCATATGGCAGCCTATCATGCTAACATGTGCCTAAAGTAGCGTCTCACTCGTGTCCAGTAACTCGTCTTTAGGCGCATATTGGCCCTTCGTGCTCTGGGGAAGCCCCCTCCCGTAAAGAAGTGTTCAGTGGAACACAACTCTTAATCCCCTGTCCCCGAGGCACTCGTGGGGATTTTATGGCCTACCTTGTGCGAGTAGGCCGTAGACATCCACAAACTGATTTTGTCTACGAGACCAAAGGCTTATTACACGTGAGATCCACGCGGAAAGTACTCCGTATATAATTTCCAACACTCTTGTAGCGGCCAAATATACTTTCCTCTAAATACAATCTACGCCCTCCATATGAGCTGTGCTCCGCGTGCGCAATAACACATTGTATTCGTAGGTAAATCTAGAAAAGACATAAATAAAAATTGGACACTCACCAAGGAGACGAGAATACCAAACTTATTCAAAATTGGACGGTTGCCACATAGTAGAGCCGCGTCTTCCGGGCACCGGGGCGATAAAGGAAAAAAAAAAGCCCGAAGTGCTCATCAAGAACTTGACCCCCCCCGATATCGGCCGGAAAGCTCCCCTGCCCAACAGAACCTTCAGAGAGCTCAACCGAGGCCCGAGACAATCTCCCGAGAGATGAGACGGACACGTGGCCCTTCGGCACCCCAATGACGTACAGAGTTTCACCTAGAAATAGGCTCCCATTGACACACATACCCTTATCGACTGCAGACCTCTATAGGTATGAGTCAAAGCAATATCACACCTGGTTTGGAGGTCACCAGCGAAGCAGCGGTGCATTTTCAAAAATCTGTTCCTCAAAACGATTTGTCCAAAGATTAATCGAGCCCATTTGCAGAATTAAGAAACCGTTGACACAATCCGAGTCCAACTGTAGTCACACCCTAGGTCCCGACCCGCGGGCTAAATGTAAACAATAAAGTGGACGTTGTTACAGTTTCTGGCGACCTGCTGGGGATTTTTAGAGAGCTTGACTCGAACTCGTGATATCCCATTTTGATTTCATTTATGTGTTTCTTTGCATTGCATGTGCATTGGTGCGCCTAGGACACAGTGTTTGCCATCTGCCATTCCTGAACGGTTTGCCGGAGGCTTGTCTTGTCAAGGCATGTCCATAAGGCTGACCGGCTATGGGCTCTGACAGTATGGGAACACAAACCCCGGTTTTACCGGGGCACCCTTTTTGACCATTCGACCTAGTGCATATCCGGATCCATAGTGACCATTCCAAGTTAGGACAGGTTGCTTACCCGATTTTAGGTTGTTTGAAACCGCTGTGTGCGTAGTGAAACCCTAGCTTCTGACAAAATAGGACAGGGAAACCCTACCCCAACATAGGGGTGTTTTGGCTCTCTCTTTACTTGCTATGTGCTTCTAGAATGTATTTCTACAGGGAAAGTACATATCAGTTTGCAAGTCTGAGTATCAAACCTGAGGGCACCAGTATCAGTGTCAGTTATGAGAATCGGTTGTCTGCAGGTATCAGGGTTCAGTTTTCGGGAACAGTCATTTCTGGGAACAGTGATCAGCAGTGGAGTACAGTTGTTCAGCTACACCAGTGTTTAATCCGTTTTGGGCTGAAATGATGTTTGTTTCTCCTTTCAGTTCAGAGTATCCAGAGCCGGTACAGAATAGTCAGTGTCCCCCTTTGCCACGGCAAGGCTAACGATGACGCAGAATTCAGAAGAGATTGTAGTTATGACGACTGCATTAGAGCAAGGGATCACCCCGCAAGGTGAGACCAGTGTTGATGTGTCACACCCGCCCAGGATGCCTGTTGTGCACCCTAAATAGAAGAAGAATTAAAGCCCAATTCATCAACTTTAAACACATGAACACCGTTAAGCCCAGCATCAGTATGTCACACCCGCCCAGGATGCCCGTTGTGCACCCGGTTTGGGCTCCCCAGTTATACCAGGCTCGTGAGCCCACCACCTTCGAATTGATGGGGATGATAGGCGATCTCCAAAGGTCTCTGGCAGACCTCGCCTATGGAATGTCGGCTTCACCGCCAGCGGCGCCGTATACCGGGAATTTTGTACCACAGGAGCCCCCGCTACTGGGGCAGATTGTGATAGAGCTCAGCCAGCCAGAGGTGGCTTCCGGCTATAGCCACGATATGTCAGCACCAACCCCGACCCTTGATCAGGCTGAGGCCAGGGGAAAGGACAAGGCAAAGGTAGACGCCGACCCTATTGAACAACTGCTGTGGGCAGTCGAGGCTCTGAAGGCCAGAGGGATGAACAAGCAACAAACATCTGCAATAGTGACCAAAGCTGTAGATGATGCTTTCCCCACTCCAGTCAAAGGCAGTTCAAGCCAGACAAAAAACCGGGATGGGCCCCGTCATGCCCAAACAATTCCAGTAGCTCCCACCCCTGCATCGGGAAAGGTTCAAAAAGCCAAGGCAGCGCCAGCTGATCCTTTCGCCAGCGCATCTGGCAAGAATCCTCAAACTGCAAAGTACCTGCCCCGAGGGCGCAGGGTCTTTCACGACCTCCACATGCCTTTGTCTAGGGCATTGTTAATATTGGCAAAGAATGGGCATCTTAAGCCTTTGGAGCCCCGGCCACTCCCGAAGAATCTCCCCGCCACCCATGATGCTACCTTGTACTGCGCGTACCATCAGCAGTCCGGTCACAGTACCGATGGATGTTCCCGCCTTCGTCATGAAGTGCAGGATTTGATCGATAACGAGGTTATCCTACCACCCACCTCAGGCAAGCCCGTTACCACCCAGTTGCTGGATTTCGAGGGCTCAGATACTGTGAGTATGTAAAGTGAACCGCCTGCGGGCAACATTTGGTACATTTTTGGATGAAGCGTCTGGCACGCATTTTTGAGCATCGGTGAAACCGAGTTTTTGTAAATCCTGGCTTGGATATCGAGTCGGTCTTTTGTTTTGAATCTGTCTCTTTGTCTTGAGTCAGTCTTTTTTGCTTAAGGGTCTGTCTTGTTGTATCGAGTCAGTCCCCGTTGTATATAATACCAGGTGATTCTGGGGTTGTTGCCTCGAACACCGTTTTGTTTTGTAATTATCTGTTTTTGTTTTGAGTCTGTCGCTACCGAGGGGCCAGTTGCACCAAAAAATCCGAATGAAACAGCTGCTGCTATCTCAAACGTTATGCTTGCTTTCAGCATAAGTGCCAGAGAATTTGATTGGGCTGACAGTACATCTCGCCTGCTCTCCTGCGCGCCAAACTCATAGCATTAACCTGAGTTTTTCAAAAAAAAACTTTTGAACACTGCGGTGATAAAAACGAAGAGGAAGGAATTCCTCGGGTTTTGCAAAATTTTGATCATTTTGAGAGAAAGAGAGGCGTGCTAAGCCTTTTTATGAATGAAATCATGCTTGTCGGCGTGAGTACTGAGAAGGATCCTGGCCTGATCCAGATTGGTTCCACACTATCTTCGGCGCGAGCGATTCGTCGCCTTCTTAAAATCTTTCAAAAACAAATATTTTACGCGGCCTTGTGAAGACCTGTGTGGAATCGTTCTTGAGATTGCGCAGCCTAGGATCGCTCTCAGCCTTAAGATTCAACCTATTTGTTTTCCGAGTCTGAACCCGTTCAGAATGTTCAGAAAGCTCAACGGACAAACGCCATGAAAGGCCCGTGTGGCCAGTTTTGAGGTAGCCATCTATCAAGAAGCATCAAGGCCGAATCAGAAGGAGTAGATCTCGCCGGGAGAAGCTCGTAGAGTAACCCTGATGGATTCTCCACAAATCAGTACAACGGCCGTTCTCCTGGACACAGAGAGGCTTCAATTTCAAGAAACCATTTGGCATGGACTTGCTACACTTTTACCCTTTGAGAGGCTCGCTGGGCCGAAAACCCGGAAGGGCGGTCCAGGCAAAAGTTAGAGCAAGAGAAAAATACAAAAGAAAGAATGAAAAAAAAATACAAAAAAGCAAAAAAGAAAAGAAAAAAGAAAAAAAGAAAAGAAAAAAAAAAAAAAAGCAAGAAGAAGCTTGAGAGGCTCGCTGGGCCGAAAACCCGGAAGGGCGACCCAGGCAAAAGTTAGAGCAAGAGAAAAATACAAAAAAAAAAGAGACAAAAGATACAAAAAAGAAGAAAAGAAAAAAAAATAGAAAAGAGAAAAGAAATGAAAAAGAAATAGAAAATGAAAAGAAGCTCGCAAGGTCGAAAACCCGCATTGGGCGCCTTGGCAAAAGTGAGAGCCAAACAAAGTGAAGGTTAAAATACCCGAGTGGACCTTAACCGGAACTACGTAAGGCTTGATTCCCATGTTTGGGATACGTAGGCAACTTCATCATGAAGTCCAGCCCCCAACGCTTTCATAAGCGTCTCAGTCCATGCAATGGTTTCAATTTCGTTCCAAAGTCCAGTGGCCAACACTCTTCAAGGTGATTGTGTCCATATATGTGTTGTAACCGTCTTCGTCATCTCTGTGTCCAAGAGATCAACCACCGCCAATGAAGACTGTCTGCGGGTTGCTGCGGCACCATCCCAAACAAGGGGCAACTTTCCGTTGCCACAAGCCACCGTGAGCCGCCATTCAAACTAGTGGCAACTTTCCGTTGCCTCCCACCCCCCTTCAAACCAGGGGCAATTTGCCATTGCCTCCGATCCGAGGTTGCGCATCTCGAAGGGTAAGTTTCATGCTTGTTAAGAATCAGCTGTTTGAAAAATAGGTTTTGAAAATTTTTACTGAGGTTGACTATTTTCTCGAAAACTATTTCGTTTTCCAAAACCGGACCATTGTCTTGGATCCAAAAGGAAAATTTTCAGTGCTTGCTGCCTGACTTGCACGGTTTTCAAACCAAAAATCGAACAAGTACGTTAATCCGACTCTCGTTTTGATCAAAACCGTTTTAGTAGAAAGCAAAAAAACGAAAAAATGGTTAAAATGATGAACTAGGGGCACAGTTGAGTCAAGCGCTGTCTTTCCCCCGTCATCGACGTACTTGCCAGAAGAGCACGCTGCCTGCCAGAAGAAATAGCCATGAGCTAACGGTGTTGAGCATGAACCCACACCTTTCTATTTATCCATCAATCACCCCGGGGAGGGATGAAAAATGAGAGAATGAAGAATAGAGAGGTGTAAGTTGAGAGAAAAGTGAGGAATAGGGTTTTGAGAGAAAATCCGAGTTTGAGTGCCGGAGTAACGTGAGAATCACAAATCAGACAGGGCGGGAAACAATACCCAGATTGAACTGGCTCCTCGTGATCCGAGATCCCCCGTCTTCATTTACGCGTCTGTGTGTCGTGTCTCTTTCATTTGACGGTCTCGTCTTTTGTTTTGAGTCTCTCCCGAGAAGCGTGTCTCGTGTGTTTAGGTTCGTGTACCTTTATTATTTGAGTCCTCCCCGCTGTGTTCGGTTGAGGCTCGACATTCCGGCTTGAAAAAACCCTCATTCGATTTCAACCAATCGCTTGTCAGATGCTGTGCCATATCTCTACATTTTGAAACGCATTTTCACTCCAGAAACGGTTCCATCTTTTGATGGTCCGTTCCTGTTAGACTGGGCTGTTTGTTTGAGAATTCGCCGTGTGCAGAATGAACTCGAATGCTGTGTTTTTTCTGCGGCCTGTGTGCCAGATCAATCCCCAACAGAGTAAGGGCCGTGTGGGGTCAAGAAAACTCAGGCAGTGGGTTGCTTGGTTATTTTGCTGTTGGCTGTTTAAGTTATCTGATTATTACAGTGCAAGTGTTCAATTTTCACTAGACAACGCAGATCAATTCCATTTACATTGAGGTGTAACATGAATGAGATGTGATGCAAATGCAATGAAAAGTGGTGAAATGGCGGTGTGACATGCCACTAGCATATATGGGATTCGTTTGAAAAAAATTATTCTCGTTTATCCCACTACCTCCCCCCGAGCGAATTTTTGTTTATTGTAATTTGAAACAGAATAGTGGGAAAATGAAGACTTTTTAATCTGAAAGTGTTTATTCCACCAATTATCATGCCTTGGGCTAAACTCATCATTTTAATAAATGTAATGGTATTGATTGGGTTGTTTTCTGAAAATTGAACCATTGACTGGTAATATAGATAACTTAATCATGGAGCCAACAGAATACCAAGCAACCCATGCTATTCTGAAACGGCCTTTTCTGTTGGGGGATGATTGCACACGCCTAAAAACAGCATTCGATTCATTCTGCAAAGGCGAATTCTTAAAAAACAGGCAGTCTAAACAGGACGGACTCCAAAGTGGAACGTTGGAGTCGAATGCGTTAAATGTAGAGAATGGCAAGCATTCTCGAGCATAAGCGTTTTGAAATGAATGAGGGGTTCTTCAAGCCGGGATGTACGGCTACACCGACACAGCGGGGAGGATCAAATATAAAGGTTACGACTAACAACGAGACGCTTGGGAGAGATTCAAAACAAAAGACGAGACCGTAAAATCAAGAGACACACGAACAGACGCGTAACGAAGATGGGAGACTTGGACAACGAGGAGCCAGTACAATCTGGGTATTAGTTCCCCCACATTTTCATTTGTGATCCTCAATCAATCCGATCTCAAGCTCGTTTTCTCGTCCAAACTTTTTCCTACCTTTTTATAACTTACCTCTTATCTTCATTTCTCATTTTCTTCCTCCGGGGTGATTTGGTGAACGGAAGTTGGGTTACGGATGGTTAGCTCAGTATTTTTTTGGCGGGAGAGCGGTCTTCTGGAAGTAGTCGGTGACGGGGGAAAATGCAGAAGCCTGGCTCAACTGTGCCCTAGTTTCATCATTTTTAACATTTTTTGTTTTTTTTTTGCCTTTTACTAAAGTTTTGATCAAATGGAAGTGGATTAAGTACTTAGTTCCGTTTTTGATTTGAAAGGCATGCAAGTCAAGCTGCAGATGACATGTTTTTCCTTTTTCCTGGCGCAAGCAAATGGTACGTTTTGGAAAATGGAAATAGTTTTCGAGAAATAGTCAACCTCAGTAAAAAAATTTCAAAACTATTTTTTCAAAAACAGCTGTGCTCCACAGATGGAGATTACCCTTTGCGAGATGCGCGACTCGATCGGAGCATGGAAAATTGCCTGGTTTTAAAAGGGAGGGTGAGGCAACGGAAAGTTGCCTAGTTGAATGGCGGTCTCACGAGGCTCGCGGCAAGGAAAGTTGCCCTTGTTTTGGGATGGTGCCGAGCATCGAGACGTTCATTGGCGGTGGTGAGCTTCTTGGACACATAGGATGAAGACGGTCAATTAACAAAATATGAAGTCGCGTTTGGAGGGGTTGGCATGGATTTGAGTGAACCATTGCTGGATGGGCGTTTATGAAGGTTGGGGTTGGATTATGTGAGTTGCTACGTATCAAGACTGGGATCAGCCTTCCGTAGTTCGGTTTAAGGTCACTGCGTATTTAACTTCATTTGTTTGGCTCTCCCAATTTGACAAAGGGGCCCAGCGGTTTCGTTGGAGCTTTTTTTTTATTTTGTTTTTGTTCGTTTTTTTTCTTTTTCTTTTTTTTTTCTTGCTTTTCTTTTTCATTTTTTTTTGTATTTTCTCATTGTTAATTTGCTGGGTGCTTACCGGGTTTTCGGCAGGAGTTCAAAGGGTAAGAGTAGCAAGTCCTGCCAATGGTTTTTTTTTTTTTTGAATTGATTGAAGCTTCTGTGTAGGAGAACGGCTGTTGACTGATTTGGCGGAGAATCATAGGGTTAAACTCTAGCTTCTTCGGAGGATCTATCTTCTGATTTCGGCCTTGGTGCTTCTTGCTGGGGCTGTTTTCGAACGCGGCACAGCGGCGCCATTTCATGGCGTTTGTCCGTTGAATTTTTGGAAAATTCTTTGACGGTTTACAAAATTCGGAAACAATAGGTTGAAGACTCTTGAGGCTAGAGCGATCTAGGCTGCGCAATCAGAGCGATTCAACGGTCTTTTCGCAGGGTGCGTAAAAACTATTCGTTTTGAAAGTTTTTTTAAGAAGCGAACAAATGCATCGTGCGAGATAGTGTTGGCAATTGGTCAAGGCCAGGTCCTTCTAGTACTCATGCCGCCAAGCCATGATTTCATTCATAAAAAGGTTCAGCACGCTCCTTATCTCTCCAAATGATCAAAATATTTGCAAAACGGTGATTCTTCCTTTCGGTTTTCATCACGAGATGTTCAAAGTTTTTTTTTTTTTGAAAAACTTAGGTTTAATGCTATGAGTTTTGGCGCGGCAGGGAGCAGGCGAGATGTTGTAGCATTTAAATTCTCTGGTCTTATGCCTGAAAAGCAAGATGAGGTTTGGATAGCACAGGCTGTTTCAAATGTATGTTGGTGCGATGGCCTCGGTAGAAGACAGACTCAAAACCCAAAACCGATATTAAAACAAACGGTGTTTGAGGCCACACCAAGATCCTAGTATTTAATACAGGGGACTGACTCGATACAACAGACAGAACCTTAAGCAAAAAGACCTGACTCCAGGCAAAGAGACCAGACTCAAACAAAAGACATGACTCGTCAGAGGATTTACAAAAATCGATTTAACCGATCTTCCAAAAATGCGTGCAGAACGCTTGTTTCATCTCAAATGTACCAAATGTTGCCCGCAGGCGGTTCCTTTACATAATCGAGTATCTGAGCTCGAAATCATCCGCATGGGATGGTACGGGCTTTGCCTGAGGTGGGTGTAGGATCTTGTTATGATCATCTGTTCATGAGAGGCGGGACATCCATGTATGTGGAGACTGCTGATGTAGCGCAGTACAAGGTACATCATGGGTGGTGGGGAGAATTCTTCGGGGTGGGGCGGCTCCAAGGCTAAGATGCCCATTTTGCCAGTATTGCAATGCCCTCGAAAAGGCATGTGGAGGTTTGTGAAAGTACTGCGCTCGGGCAGGTATTTGCAGTTTGAGGGATTCTGCGATGACGCTGGCGAAAGGATGTGGCGCTGCTTGGATTTTGAACCTATTCCCGGTGCAGGGTTGGAACAAACAGGATGTCTGGGCATGAGGGCCCATCCCGGTTTTATCCTTTGTTGGCTTGAACTGCCCTTGTTTGAGGGGGAAAGCATCAGTCTACGAGCTTTGGCATATGCAGATGTTTAGTTGTTTTGTTATCCCTTGGCCTTTAAAGATCGAATGCCACAGAAGTTGTCACTGGGTCGGTCTTATCTTTCTTCGTCTTTCCTTATGGACTAGCTGTCAGGTGGGGTTGGTCTGACATGTGTCGGCTATAGCGGAAGCTTTGGCTGGTAGCTCTATAACGCCCAGTCGAGGGGGAGCTCTGTGGTACAAATTCCCCGGCGTCACGGCGCCGCTGGGGTGAGCGAATTCTGGGGAGGTCTGCCAAGCATTTGGAGATTGGCTATTCCATCAATTTCGAAGTGGTGGGTCAAGAGCTGGTATATGGGGAGCACAAACGGGTGAACGGGCGCTGGGGGTACATGACATTGATATTGGCCTATCCTGCGGAGCGGTCCTGCTTCCGATGCAGCTGCAAAAAATTTTATTCTGGAATTTGTGCCCGCCATAAATAATTCTTGCTAGAAGGGGACACTGGCTATTCTGTTTACTCCTGCAATCATTGAACTAGAAAACGACAGACTTATGCCAAACTGCTAACACGGGGTGTGCAAACACTGTCCTCTGCTGATCACTGTTCAGATTTTGTTCCGATGACGTCGGGATTACTGATTCTAAAACTTGAATTGAACTGGTGTCCAGGTTAGATACTCTGATTGCAACGTGCACATGATGCGTTCCTGTAGAGCAACACTCTAAAACATAGAGTAAAGAGAAAAAACCCTATATTGGGGAGGGGTTTCCCGTTCTATTGTCGAGAGGTTTCATAGCAAAGCGTCTAAAAACTATTGGTAGGCAACTGTTACGTTGGAATGGTCAATTATGGTTTACGAATATTGCACTAGGTCGTGGTAAAGTGCCGGAAAAAAAACGGGGTTTGTGTTCCATGTGTCAGAGCCCATAGCCGGTCAGCCTTATGGACATGCTTGACAGACAGCCTCCGGCAAACGTTTCAGTGAATGGCAGATGGCAAACACTGTTTATAGGCCGCACCAATGCCATGCACTGCAAGAACAACTATAATGAAATAAAACAGGGATATCATAAGTTGATGTCAAGTCTCCAAATCCAGAGTCGCAGAAACTGTAGACGGGCCGGTGGGACTCGTGCTACGAGTTGGATGATTTGTGTCACGGTTCTTATGAACCAAAGAGTAAATTGGCATGGTTTTGAGAGATTTTTGAAAAAAGATGCACATGGGATGCTTGGCCCAGATAAGAGTGCATAAATAATTTTAAAATGGGGAAATTTAGGAACCTGAATCGGTGGAGGCAACATGACCGTCGTATACGGATTGTCTGGTCGGGAGTTGGGTACGATCGGGGAAGGTCAGTATGAGCACCCCTTCGCCGGGTCCGAGAAGGTCTACTAACGTGATATCGTTTGAAAACTTTTACGTGTTTCTTATTCCATTTATGTAGCCTAGAATTACTATGTTATGCGCACAAATACAGTATCTAGATTGCTAATTGGAATAAAATGCTATGTTTGGTTTAGAATGCTTTGAATTTGCTACTCGCTAGTAGGCTAAATAACGGATTTCAACGAGTTTTTCACAATCAACAATCCGGCCTTCAACCAAGGGCCTTCAAAAAGTTTAACCATAAGAATTGCAATGTTAAACAGCATGCCTGTCATGGTTTTTTTAACATTCCCACATCATGCGATATGTAAGCGGAAATACTTAATGTCGTGCCCAAAACAAAAAACTTTGTTAGCCAAACATGCATGAATCAAGTCAATGTAAAATGGCTAATGACCATGCAGATGAATCTAAACAGGCTCGGCTAACACTAAAAAATGTGGAATATGAAATGGATCACTATCAATAGTCCCAATTTTTGAATTGAGTACGTGATGCATTAGAGTGTATGTAACTGAGCAATGATGCAATAAATGCAATGGATGCCCAATGATAGATAAGTAATGCTAAATTAGACGTGCCGTAATTACAGATCAAACAGGGTAAGTAAAGTGGAAGAGAAGAAAGTGGGGGATTTGGAAGACATTCACACCAAAACACGCTTATTCAGATTTGCTAGTCGGAGGGACAATAGTAAATATTCAAATTAATTACTACGGTATTAAAATATTAATGATTAATTTAATAATTATTAAACTTATTAAAGCAGGAAAGCTCGGGAGCGTGCCAATGCCAGGCTGCTCGTCTTTCTCCTTTTCCTCTCTGGAGGTTGTTCAAATCAGGATTAATCTTGGACAAGGGGTACACCGGCTAGATGAAACTTCCACTGGCAGTGTAAGTTATGCATCAGGCAAAAAATAGAGGTTGTCGAAGAGAAATTGGTGCCGGTCGACTTTATGGCCGGGTGGCGACGTATTCTGAAGAATGACTAAGCAACAGAGGCAAACAAGGCATAGACAGCACAATTCAAGGCATGTATACACCACTGTCTCTTGATATTGTAATGACTTGCAAAGGGAATGTGCTCAGTTCTCGGACCACCAATCCGCATTTCTACTGCATAATGGAAGGTT
>NW_021024585.1:217517-265129 GCF_004153795.1 Camellia sinensis
CTTTTCCCGATCGTACCCAAGCTTCCCGCAGCCGAGCACAACTCCGTGATGACGGACATGTGGCCTTCGGCACCGAGTCAGGGTTTCCTAAAAATTCTCCCATTAAAAAAAATAAAAATATTTAGGTGGCGACTCTGTATCTGGCAAAGCAGTCCATGTTTGGCACTACTTTTTCAAAAATCTGTTTCTCAAAACGATTTGCCAGATTTGGACTCTTTGGTTCAGATTAAGAACCGTGACACAAATCGAGTCTGAACTGTAGCACAAGGTCCCACGCGGGCGCTGTTACAGTAACATGGCATGCTATCAATGCTAATAGCATGCATACTTAATGAAAAGAAACATAAGCAACCTATCAATACTAATGGCATGCATACACAATGCAATGCAACATAAGCGACCTACCAATGCTAATGTCATGCATACTCAATGCAAAGTAACATAAGCATGTGAATATGAGGCAATGTAACAAGCATGCAACAACATGCAATGCAATAATCATGCAACAACATGCAAACCACATACTCAATGGACTTAAACCAAATATGGACAGACCTCAATCACGCCCAAAACAGTGGCCATAACACCAAAACTAAGACACTAAAAAGGCAAGACATGCATGCACACATATTGGTCCATAAGCTGGGCAACACTGCACAACCCTTAGAGGCACTCAAAGGGAAAAAGAAATGGGGACATGGCAGTCCTATATGCTCTGAAATGTCATGGTAAATGATGCCAAATCATGCACACGATGCAAATGAAGCGTGCTGTGGTGCTCAAAACTCAAAGCTAGCAAAGCCAACTGCACTACAACTACGCAATACATGGACCCTATGGCCAAGGCAATCCAAAACAATCTTAGAGCATGTCAAAATGATGCTAAAACATGTATGGAAGGAAGCCAAAATAAGCTAGCATGGTTAGCATGAAGCATGACATATGCAAGGCCAAAAGGGAGGATTACACAACACCAACTAAGACCAAGCATGAGATGGTTTTGCCAACAAAAATCAGAGTTATATCATGGCAAAATAACCCGAAAAACACACTGAAATGATAGCTCGCAAGCTTGGGCATGAAGGCATACACAATGGCTCATGTTTAAGGCATAAAACACAAACTCTCCAAATCATTGAAAGAGTGACAAAAGCAAGTGTATGACCACACTGCATGTACTAAAATCACATTTCAAATGATGCCAAATCATGAAAATAGCCCAAGTAATGCATGCTAGTGGACCCAATACACAAGGCTAGTGAGCAAGGTTGAACCATGGCTATACAAAACAATGCATACATGACCAAAACAACACAAATCAGAGCTTAAGCATGCTAAAACATGGACAAAAGCTTCTTGGAGTTTAGCCTAAAGCATGCTAGAATGATGATCAAAAGCACGATACACATTAGGCTAGTAAATCGAAATGCACTACAAGTGCAAGGAGCATGCATGGGATGACCAAACCAAGTCAAAACAGTGGTGTGCCATGACAAAATAACCCCAAAAACAAGTTGAGAATAAGCCAGCACAAGCTTAACAAATATGCTCAAACATGAGGCCAATAAAGCAAGTAACCAAGATACAAGAAGAGGGGATGACCCTCTCCTATTTAAGACCTCAATACACAAGCTTTACTACTGAAAATCCACTGGATTTTAGTGGTTAAAAGGTGAAGCAAAAGTGATCTCAAGGCCTAAAGTGATGGTGTAAAACAGAGCCAAACAAGGCATGCAAAGGAGTAGATCACCCCCAACACCAAAGAAGCCTTAAACAAACATGTTAAGCACTAAAAATCAAAACTTTTTACAATGGAAAGTTAGGCCTAAAACAACATGAAAATAGGGCCAAAAGCTTGATCAAAAACAAGGGTTTAAGAGGTTAGAAGCTCACCCTTGTAGAATAACTAGAAAACAGCAAGCTCTGAGGCAAAAACCAGCTCAAAATCACTCAAATGAAGCCCCCAAGTACCTCAGCAACATGAGAAAGGTATTTGTGTGCAAAGGTATGAGGGAGCAACACTTTAAGACACAAATATAGAGAAAGATATAGAGAGAGCGAGTAAACTTTTTTGCTCCTCAAGTTTCTGAACCAGGAGAAGGGAGTTAGAGCCTCCTTCTTATAGAACTCTAAGCTTCAAGCTTCTTGGAGAAGCTAGAAGCTTGGTTAAATCCCTCCATACACACGTATGGAGGATGCAGTCTGTGCCCTCCAGCAGGCACAACTGGCATCCACAGACTTTGCAAAATCTATAGGAAAGCTGCCGAGCACTTAAAGTGGTCGACCAGCTACTTGCACTGGTCGGCCGACCAATGAAAGTGGTCTCCCAGAAAGAAAAGTGGTCGGCAGGGGGGAGGGGTGGTCTACACCAAGAAAGAAAGGTGGTGGTATGGTGGCCGACCACTTTTGGTGGTCCAAAAACCACAAAGACTAGCTGCCCGACCAAAAAACTTGCTAGCGGGGAAGAAAAGGGGTTTTTAGGGAGAGAAACTGGTCTCCTACCTTTATTCCACCCTCCAAGCAAGGGAAACAAGGTTTGTGCCAAAAACAAATCAAAAAGGATGCAAGATAAGAGTCTGGGAATCAAGGCACGTAGCCGGAAGCCCCGAAAACTACTCAACGGGCACCAAAAGTGCTCTCCGACCATGAAAAGTGGTCTCCAAGACCTTTGTGTCCCCCCAGACCAAGGCAACAAGGTGTGGTCCGAAAACCAGGCCAAAAGGAGAACGTTAAGCAGTCCCAAGACAAGGCACGCGGCCGAAGGCTCCGAAAAAACTGGTCCCCAAGAGGGAAAAGTGGTCTACGACCACAAAAAGGTTGTCTACAGACCTCTCCCTCCCTCCAGGGAAGGTCAACAAGGCTTGGTCCACAAACTGAGCCAAAACACAAAGAGTTCAGAGGCCCAGATGTAAGGCACTGTAGACACCCTATTTTTGACCGTCCACAAGACTTGGTTGTGCTTACAGGTACATCCAACCACAAGTTCGATTGCTCGTCGAGTACTCGACTTTCACGGTGGAATGTCACAGGTTTGAACTTTCCAAACCCTGTATTCTTTTTGCCTCATTTTTGGACCACGTGTTGGTACTTTCAGTATGATTCTCATAGGTCACTGCCGGCCACTATTTGGCACTGCCGGCCGTGGATTCTTCCCTGCCTGCTACTGATGAAGCCTGTCGGCCATCAATGAGGCACTGCCGGCCACCTCTGATGGCCGGCAGAACCCTTTGTCTCCGTAGATTTCACGTCAGATCTTTTGAGCCAGCTGGTTTTCACTCATCCCTCCTCCATACACCTGTATGGAGGGATGAAGCCCTTTCCAAGCTTGTTGAACAAGCTTTGCATTGTTTTCCTCTATAGAAAAAGAGGCTCTCCCTCCCTTATACAGGTTCAGTACATTTTGAAGAGTTGTATCTCTCTCTCTATATATATATATATTTCTCATTCTCTCTCTCTATATTGTGTTTGTTTGTGCTCTAAAGTCCTTTTCTTCTTTCACTTTTGCACTACAACACCTAGTGATACACCACCATCTTTGAGCTGAGGTTCTTGGGAGTGTTATTTGAGCTCTGAAAGTTGGTTTTTGACCGCTGAGGTTGCTAGTTTCGAAGTTAAGCTTCAAGGGTGAGTGTATTCCCCTTTTTAGCATTTATTTGTATCTCATTTTGGCCATCCTTGCATATTGTTTTAGGCCTTTCTTTCAACTGAAAAACAGTTCTGTATTTAAGTGCTTTTGATGATTGTTTAAGGCCTCTTTGGTGTTTAAGGTGTTCTACCCTCTTGTATGCCTTATTTGGCCTTGTTTTGTACCATGCTTTAAGGCCTTTGAGTTAGTCTTTGTTTGGCCTTTTAGCCACTGAAATCCAGTGGATTTTCAGTGGTAGGCATGTGGTTTTGAGCCCTAAAATCAGAGGTGGTGATCCCCTCTCTTTTTGTTTTTGTTTTTGTTTGTTTGAGTTATTGGCCTATCAATGGAGCATGTATCTCTATACTTTTGAGGCTTACTTCAGGAACTTTTTTGTGGCATTTACGACCTTCCTTAACGCTGTGCATGGCTGGTTTGGTCACCTTGTGCATGCTTCTCGTATGTGTAGTGCAATCCCATTTGTGGCTCATCAAAGTAGCATGTCTTGCTAGCATGTATTAGCTCCATTTCAGTGGATTTTTAATCATCATTTGACATCTCATAACTCTGTCTAAAGTTGGTTTGGTAGTCTCTTGAGTGGCTCATATACTTGTAGAACAAATCTTGCTTACTAGCCTTGTGTGCATGATGTTTTGGCTCATCATTCTAGCATATTTTGGCTTTGCTCCAGCATAATTTTATTCATATTTTGGGTTGTTCTAGGATTGTTCTAGGCTTCCATAGTCATATCACTCATGTTTTTTATAGCTATAGAGCAAATGCTTTGACCACCCTTGAGTTTTGAGGGAGCTTGCATGCTTAACCTGTGATGTTTGCATGCTTTGGCATCATTTTAAGTGTTATATCAGTGCATATTTCATGGTCATACACTTGCCTTTGTCATGCTTTCAATGCCTTGGAGAGTTGGTGTTTTATGCCTCATGAATGGATCATGGTGCATGCATCTATGCTTAGGTCTTTGGGATGCCATCTCAGTGGATTTTTGGGCTTATTTTGACATCCATAACTCTGATTTTTATTGGTTAAGTCATGCCATGTTTGGTTTTAGTAGGTGTAGTGCAATACCCCTTTGTAGCCTTGCATGCTTCATGTTTTCAGCCTTTTGTTCTAGCTTGTAATGGCTAGGTTCAAGCATGTTTTTAGACTCACCTTGACCTGCCTTGGGCCTGTTTTGGATGCCCTTGCCCCTTTGAGGCTTGCTTTGCATGGCCATGGCTTAAGTCCCTTTGCTAGTTTCGAGCTTTGAGCTTTCTTGCATGCTTTGTTTGTCTTGCTAAGATGGTTTGGCACCATTCCTTGCATGTTTTCAAAACTTATGGTGCTGTCACATATCCATGCTTGTCACTCTTTAAGTGTGCTTAAGAGTCACTTTTTTGTGTTTTGATCCTTGAGCCAATTGGCATGCATGTTTGCCTTGCCTTTTCATGCTTTTCATACCATCATTTCAACACTATTGGCCACTGATTTGGGCATGACTAAGGTCTGTCCATTTTGGTTTAAGTCCATCTTTGCATGTTGTTGCATGCTTGTCTTGCATGTTGTCGTATGCTTGCTGCATACTTGGTACATTGCATGTTGTTGCATGCTAGTTCCATTGCATATTGTTCCATGTTGTTACATTGCATCATGCTTGCATGTTTTGCATTGCGTTCAATCGGATGTCGTATTGAATACGAGGAAGACTGGTTCATTTCATACTTGAAGTGATGAAATGAGCCAATCTCCCTTAGTCTCCATTTCCTTTGATTCCTCATGATAAGAAGATTGTCTTGGTGTCTTATTTGTCATGCATTTATTAAAATTTGCACATGTTGGATCTTTGGCCATCATGCATCGAGATGTGTGATTGATGGTCTTGGATCCGATTATGCCTCCCCCTTGATGTTTTGAGGTGATACGGGGTGGCATAGTGCATACATATCCTTGGGAGACCCTCCCTTTCCTCTGTTTTGTGCTTTGCTGCAGCTTGGTGTCACAGCACACCAGTGGCCGGCAGCTTCCCATTTCTGGCCACCAGACCTTCATTCTTGGCCGGCAGTGTTTACTCTTGGCCGGCAGGGTGGTCGACAGAAGCTCCTCATGGCCGGCAAGCCACTGGTGCACTCCTCAACACTGTTTTGGTGAGATCCAGCAGCTTATTCTCAAGGACACCCTGCAGACAAAGCCTCAAGAGAGCAACTGGAGAGCTTTTCAGGACGGTGACCGAGAGCATGCATCTTCTAACTTCAAGCAGAGCTGAGGCAGCATTGTTTATTGCTTTTCTTATTAGTTAGCATGAATTTGTAATTAATTAATTAATTTGTTATTTAGTTAAAGTTTTGTAATAACTAGTTGTAGCTTGTTATTCAATTCGGTTGTGTAATAATTAGTCTAATTAGATTATTAGATTAGTTAGAATAGCTTAGCGTAGCTAACTTAGCGTATTTATTCAGACCCTCCGTTGAGAGGGCGAATTTTGTAATAAGTGTGCGTGCGTGTGTGCATGTCTTCCAACCCCACGTCTTTCTTCCTTTTACTTACCTGCATTTGATGGCTAGTTTTAGGGCATGTTTTAATTAGCATCATTATGTCTGCATGCGTGCATCATTCATCTGTCTTGCATGCGCCGGGCTCGGCGCATCATACTAACTGCATTGTATTTCAATACCGATTTGAATACATGTTATCAAGTTGCATTTCATATGTCATCTTAGAATAGCCAAGCCTATTTCTAGTTGCATTTTGCATGCATTGCATTAGCCATCTTAACATGAACTAGGATCATGCATTGATTACTAACTAGTTGTTGTTGTTTTGGCACAGAGTACACTGTAAGTGTTTATGCTTTTAGCATACTACATGTGTGTTAACGTTTCCATGAAAGCATGCTTGCCATGAGGCTAATTGCTTATTTGATTAACTACCTGAATGCCTGTGGGTGAAGGCTGGATTGCTTGAATTGGAACAATTCATTGAAATCCTCGATTTAGCCTACTTGCGAGTAGCAAACTTCAAACTGTTTTCAAACAAACAAATATGCAATGTTTTGTTCCAACTTAGGCGATCTAGTTTATACTTGTGTGTTGTGCGCATCACATAGTAATTCTAGCTAATAACCGGAATAAGAGCACAAATGTTTTCAAAAAATAAAATATTATGCTTAGTACAGGCCGATCTTTGATCGGGCTAGCGGGGGTGCTCATTGCATGACCTTCCCCTCTCGTACCCAAGTTCCCGAGCCGAGGTAACTTTTGTGATGATGGACATGTGGCCTTAGGCACGAGTCAAGGTTTCCTAAATTTCTCCAAAATAAAATATTTAGGTGGCGACTCTGTATCTGGCAAAGCAGTCCATGTTTGACACTTCTTTACAAAAATCAGTTTTCCAAAACGATTTGCTGAATTTGGACTCTTTGGTGATTTATTGGTCTTGCATTGCACTTTCTAAGACCAGATTTAGAATCGTGACACTGAGTCCGAACTGTAGTAACTAAGAACAACAATTCGCGCCCTCGCGCCCGGAGCGGAGTTCGGGCGGTCTACAGGCACTCATCCGAAAACTCCAAAAACTCGAAACGAGCACAAACATGCGCGATCACCGCATGCTCAAACGATGACGTCTGAGTCTTAAGGTCGATCAAAAATGGGGTGTCTACAGTTGCCCCTCTTTGACAGAACTCGAAAGTCAAGAAGTGACGGGAGTGAATGTCAATGCCCAGAGACGACCCATTTTTGACAAAGCTGAAGACTTAGACAAACAGGCAAGATAACAAAGAGATGCACCCGCAGGTAGGGGCAAAATGCAAATGACAATGCACAATGCCAAACATAACTTATGATCATGCAAAGAGGACTGATCTCACCCAGAGTTCCTTTGACTGAACTGCACATTTAACATTGTCTGGTTGTGCCAGCTTCAAATGAACCGTACATAAAATATCGTGCCCGCACAAAAAGAAACTTTGACGGATACAATATCGTATAAACACATGTAGGTAGAACGCGTATAACAATGCAAGTGAAAAGGGTGCATGACAATGCAAGCGAAATAGACGCATAATAATTCAGGCCGAACATGCATAACAATGCAAGTGAACAGGCGCATAACAATGCAATTGAAAGGTGCGTGACAACGCAAGTGAAGAGGTGCATAACAATGCAAGTGGAACGTGCGTGACAACGCAAGTAAAGTGTGCATAACAACACAAGTAGAACGTGCATGACAACGTAAGTAAAGTGTGCATAACAATGTAAGTAACGAGCATAACAATGGAGGTAGTTGTGCATAACAATGCAAGTAATGTATGTGACAACACAAGTTAAAGAGGGTGCATAACAATGCAAGTAACGATCATAACAATGCGAGATATTTGTGCATAACAATGCGAATACCGTGTGTGACAATGCAAGTTAAAGAGGGTGCATGACAATGCAAGTAATGAGTATAACAATGCGAGATATTTGTGCATAACAATGCGAGTAGCGTGCATGACAACACGAGTAAAAGAGGGTGCATAACAATGCAAGTAGAATGTGCATGACAACGCAAATATAGGTGCATCACAAGGCAAATAATATGTGCGTGACAACGCAAGTAAAGAGGTGCATGACAATGCAACCTAAGTGTGCGCGACAACGCGGGTGGAGTGGATAACAAAGCAAGAAAAATGTGCATAACAATGTGAGCAAGTGGTGTGCATAACAATGCAACGAGTGGTATGCATAACAATGCAACAAGATGTGTATAACAATGCGAGAAAAGTGTGCCACTTTAATTGCATGTTTGAAACAAAATGCCGATTAAAGAAATACAAGCCATAACAAGACCAAATTAACCGGAACCTCCAATTTACCTCTCGGAGGGGTCACAACGTACTCAAAAAGGATACACCTTGCTTTTGACGATTGACGATGGGTTGAGCATCGAAGACGTGAATTGAAGTTCCCGCGGGGACAATTTCGTGCCAAAAAGTGTACTTTTCTTGCACTTTCTCGAGGGCCGAGGACTCCAATGATTACCAAAACGTACAGGGAGAGCAATGGGACCTTGGAGACAATCCAGGAGGCCTATTGACCACCTACATTAGTGGCCGACCAGTTGTTGACCACTTAAGTGGTCGACCGACTAGAAAAACTGGCTGGCTGACCAGTTTAGCAAAGCAGGGACAGATTGATCTTTTGATGGCCGAATCTTTAAGTATACACATCCAAATCACTCTTGCTCACAAACACAAGGCCGAAATACATTCTCCTTTGCTCCTAGATCCTTTTCCTTCTCAGATATGCACTTTATACACATTTTCCAATGCCCCATGCGAAGTTGTTTCGCGAAAACTTTCGATTCTCTTCGTTTTAAACCGATTCAAATTTGTTTTCGGAGCTTCTTTCTCCATTTTCACCACTTGAGGTAGGTTTCTCTTGAAGTTTAGCACCTTTTCCCGGCGTTGACTTTTGTTGACTTTTTCTCTTCCCGAGAGTTGACTTTTGTTGAATTTTTTCAATTTTGACTCGTTTCGCTCATTTTTGCATCATTTTGCATCTTTTTCAGATGGCTGACGATATTCCATATGGCAGAGGTTCTCCACGAGTAGAGGATGAGCCCAACATCATACCATTGCCTCTGAGGATGCGGCCAATCGACCCGGAGGGATACCACCCATAGGGGCACATCCTACTTCCTAGCACCTTCCATCATTTCACGGGCTTGGCGCACCGAGCACCCGCAGAGTTGCTGCTACGGGAGCCTGAGTCCCACCTATCTCATCATGGGCGAGAGGTGCGTACTTCATTTTTACATTCTCTGCGAAGTATTTTGCATTTCTTGCGCACTTCATGCCTTTACTATGTATTCTATCTGTTCATTCTGAACACCTTCTCATACACAGTATTTCTGCTCATTCGGCACACAGTTCATACATACCACAATGCTGACTTGGCACACAGCTCACAACACAACACTCTGTTAATTTGGCACACAACTCATTTGGGCACATAGCTCATTTTGGGCACACAGTACATTGGGCACACAGCTCATAACACTGCTCAATCTGAACACGCAGTTCATAACACAATATTTTGCTCAATCTAAACACACAGTTCATAATGCAGTATTTTGCTCAATCTGAACACACAGCCCATAACGTAGTATTTTGCTCGATCTAATCACGCAGTTCAGAACGCAATATTTTGCTCAATCTGAACACACGGTCCATAACGCAGTATTTGCTTAATCTGAGCACACGGTTCATAACGTACTATTTGCTCAATCTGAACACACAGTCCATAACACAGTATCTGCTCAATCTGAACACACAGTTCATAATGTAGTTTTTGGTTTACTTGGCATGTAGCTCATAACATAGCACACTACTCAATCTGAACACACAGTTCATAACACAGTATTCGGTTTACTTTGCACACGGCTCATAACATAACACATTGTTCAATCTGAACACACAGTTCATAACACAGTATTCGGTTTACTTTGCACACAACTCATAACATAGCACACTATTCAATCTAAACACACAGTTCATAACACAGTATTCGGTTTACTTTGCACACGGCTCATAACATAGCACATAGTACAATCTGAACACACAGTTCATAACACACTATTCGGTTTACTTTGCACGCGGCTCATAACACCGCTCAATCTGAACACACAGTTCATAACACAGTATTTTGTTTACTTTGCACACGGCTCATAACACTGCTCAATCTGAACACACAGTCCATAACACAGTATTCTGTTTATTTGAAACTGAATACATCTGTTCATTCTACATGCATGTATCTTCTCGTTTCACATGGGGCTACGGATCAATCATTGCTAGAGAGTGGTATATGGAGCTCTCGGAGGCTGTTCGGCATATTGTAGGTGAGGCCGGGTTTGGCCCGTTTTGTATAGGGATGTCACGACTTTCGGTGAACAGGACCCTTCTGGGCACACTAGTAGAGAGATGGTGGGACACCACCAACTCCTTTCATTTCTCAACCACCGGGGATATGACGATGACCCCGTATGAATTTTCGATGTTGACGGGCCTCAATGTGGGAAGCTGGCCGATCCCATACGATGCAGATATGGGTGAGTGGGAGGCGGCTTGGACTTATCTGCTCGGAGCCCATCCGCCGATCGACAGATCATCAGGCAGGGTCAGGTACACCTGGTTTGCCGAGCAGTACAGGAGGACTACACCTGAGGCCGTTGAAGCCATAGAGCAGTACGCCTGGGGGTTTCTGATGTTCCTTCTCAAGACGACAATGTTCTCCGACAGGGGGAACACAGTTGGGCTATATCTGCTGAGCACTCTAGTAGACCTATCACAGGTCTGTCAGTGTGATTGCGGCAGTGTTGACCTCGCTACCCTTTACTGCTACATGAGCGTGACCTCCCACGGGCACGGGGCCATCGTAGGTGGCTACTGGAGAGCCTGGGAGGTACATTCTGCCCTCTTGATTTACATTTCTGCCTTTCATTATCCGTACACTGCATACGGCACACATTGGTCACATTATATTCTGTACTCTGCATTCTGCACTGGGCATTTTGCATTTTCTATATATTTTGTATTTGCATTCTGCACTCAGCATTATGTTTTTTTCTATACATTCTGTATTCTGACAGCCACTGTCTTGCCATTTATAGCTGTGGGTTTACGCCTACTTCTCGACGCTCGCTCCTGAGCCAGAGGTTGAGGCCCCGTTCGAGATACTATACTCACATAGATTCGATGGTCGGTGCGGGTCCAGGCCTCGGGAGACAATATTATATCTCCGATAGTACTTTGACACTATACAGGCGACAGAGGTAAACCAGAACCTTCAGTTCTTCATGCTTTCAACTTTGATTCAACTTGCATATTTATGACAACTAATCAATTCATGCATTTGATATCTGCAGATCGCTTGGCAGCCATGGACAACCATGCCAGGGTATTCCCGGTTCCGTTTCGCTAGGGCATGGGGCGCCTCTCGGTATAGGACTTTGTTCAAGCGACCAGTGGGCAGAGCCTAGTTTCTCAGGGAGCATTTCATGCACCAGATGATGGGCAATCCGGCCCAGGATATCCCTTCTTCGCCTCCAGCAGATATGCGATCCACAGAGAGTCTCACTTCTCAAGAGATCGGCGATCTCATGCTGGGTGCTGATACACTTCTTTTCTTGGAGCAGGGGGAGTACGTCACATACGTCCACACATTCCTGATGCCTCCTCTGACGGGTGTTTACACCCCTACGAGGAGAGCTACTGATATGCCATCATCGAGTCAAGCCCGAGTCGCAGACGTCCCTTCGACTAGCCGGGCCAGCACTTCGAGGGGTATGGCTAGAGGGATGCCTTCCATTAGGCAGTGGACTGAATGGCCAGATATTCCGACCAAGTTGACAGGCTGGCAGTATAGTACATCTTACCTGATTCCACTAGAGCCCCTAATGCCCGATCATCGATATGCCAGTGACCCTGACTCACCATCGGTATGCTCCACAGTTTTCATTTATCACTCAGATATTTAGACATTTGTTCATTCACTGATGACTTGAATTTGTATCTGCAGCCTCCCAGAGAGTATACTGAGGGGTTACTCGGAGTGGTGGCCTCACTCGAGAGCATGGTCTTGCGAAGGGAGATGTTGTTGTACGCCTCCGGCATTCCGGTACTTTTCAATTTTCTTATATTTATCATACTTCTGATGACATACTGAAACAGAGAATTTCACTACATTGATTCACTGCATGTGTAGACCATATCTAACACATCACATTCACATACTACATCTGCAAGCACGCACTCTATGTAGCATTCTTGCATCTGCATCTGATATACATATTTTGGCTGATGTATTCAAACTGCCTTTTCAGGTCACACCGCTGCAGGCCGGGCCATCCAGGCATTCTCGAGCAGCTAGGAGAGGGGCCTCGACTCACGGCCAAGGAGGACGTAGGGCACCTGCCAGACAGGATGACGAGTCTAGTAAGGAGGAGGAGTCTGCGTATCCTCAGTCAGAGACATCTGTAGGCAGAGATGATGACTCCGGTTTTGGTTCTGAGGGCAGAGGTGACGCCGAGGAGGATTCCAAGGAGGGCGACTCTGATTCAGATGATGGCGCCGACGGCAGTGGTGCAGAGGCTGCCCAGCCGAAGAGGGTAAGAGGGCGTCTCGGTCTTGAGCTCGATAGCACTGATGCAGATGTTCTTGCTTTATTTTTCTTTTTACATGTAGTTGTAGCTCATTGTACAGCGTTAGGCAGTTTTATTTTCTTCGAAACTTGTACCCTCTTATAAAATGTTGTAAAAAGAAGCTATGGTGGAATGAAAATAACTTTTTGTTCAAAAAGTGTTGTATTTTACATTCTAAGCATTGCATCGCATCATTTTGCACAAAAATGAGATTGAATGGAATTTAAACATCGTCTATTGCCAGGTCAGGTAGTGAACCAACCCAACAAACTAAACAGCCTAACTCACTAAGAAACAACAAAACCTTAGCAAGTTTACAACTCGACAAGTAAAGAGCAACAACTCGATAAACAAACCACGACAACTCGATAATCAAAGAACGACAACTCCATAATCAGAGAGTAATAACTCGATAAACAAAACTTAACAACTCGATAAGCAAATGCATTTTGGACAAACTAAGCAACAGAACACATCCGAAATAGAGGTAAACTTAGACCTTCAGCACTCTCAGCACATAGGAAAGCTAAAGACTCTCTTCTGGAGACAAGGAAAAGGCTGTTGACCACTTTTTGCTCATGGCCGACCAGTAAAGAGGGCTGTCGACCAATTTTTTGGTCTACAGACCAAAAAATCTGGCTGGCCAACAAGAAAAACTGGATGGTTGACCAGAAAAATAGGCTGGCCGACCCGTTTTTCTGGGGACCTCCAGATTCTTGACACTTGTCCTCCAAACAATGCCTTATCCTCCATAAAGGTTCCAGCTTCGGGGTTCCCTCATTCTAACTCAGCTTTGCACCAAAATGGAGGCATTTCTTGTTGAAAATCTCACAAATTGGATTGCTAACTTAGATGGCTCGGAAAAGTTGAACTTCCGGAGCTTTGACATAAATGCACTATTCACACTAGGCCACACCCCACGGCATTTTCCGTTCCTTCATGTCGCGGAAAGGTTTTGGAAATCGGTAACACACGCCTTTAGCTTTGGCGGACAAGAGGTATGTCCCACTTTTGAAGACTTCCAAGCTTTGATGGGGTCTGAACGCGAGGAAGAGATTTTGCTGCAATTCCATTTTGGCCACATCCAACCCTTAGGACGGATGTGCGGGCTCACCATGCATGACGCTCGGTCTTTGATCCGCGATGGGGAATTGGACATCCCAAGCTTGGTTCATCGATTTTCTGATGCCGATGATCGCGACGATCATCACTGGCAGGGTTTTTGATGACACGCCCTTTGCTTGTGCATGCTGTCCCATTTCTTGCTTGCCTCAAGCTCCGAAGAGTCTAGCGTCCGTTTGATTGAAGTTGCCCAAGGCTTAAAAGAGGGCAAGAGCTGTATTGCCATGACACTGGCTGAGACATTGATGGGTTTGGATGCTTTTCATCGCCAAGAGACAACAAGATTTACGGGGAGTCCACCATTACTGCAGGTAATGTTTCCCATCCTATCTCACATATGTTTCTCACATCACTCAGCCCTCAGGCTCGATTTTTTCTTCTCGAAACCCTTTTCTCTCCACGCACCTCTCTATTCTTTAATCTCTCATTTCTAATCCCTCCCCAGATATGGTTAATGGACAAGTTGAAGGTTGTGGACTCATGCCCAGCATATTCAGTTTGCGTCTATTTCTTCCAGCGACGTCTAGTCGATGCCCCTGATGAAGGATGGTGGTATGAATGGATGTGCAGTCTATCCGCTACCAGTATTGCTTGGCGTTGCCCTTGGCTTAATCTACCGGCGATGAGTTACAGCATGTCTCGCCAGCCCGGGGTCCAGTTGATCGGCTTGACACATTGTATATTTTACTTCCCTTTCCGATTCCAGCGCCGGTTTGGACATGATCAGACTTGTCCGAAGAGGGGATAGAGTACCCTGCCACATTTTCGGTTTGAGATGCACCGCTAGCTCGGTATGCCATAGCATGGAGGATGAGAGAGCTTCTGGTCCCCGCCCCCACTTTTACTTGTACCTTCTCTGATGAGTGCATGGCTTGGCTCGATGAAAAGGCGCAGGTTGGGCCTACTTTGACATCAGAGGCTTCCGCAAGCTTTGGGAGGGGACGTAGGAACACCTGACTTGACTATGCCCCGAATTTATTTGCTTTAATCAGTACTTTCAAGTTTTTCTTTATGAATGTAATAAAAAGCAACTTCTGTTTGTATTTAAGAGACAGAGAACTCTATACTGAAATCAATGTAATTGAAGGTTGTGGGTATTGAAAATTTTTTGTTTGGTCCAAATATGGTCTAAGCCGTAAAAAGATTAATTTGAGCAAAATAAACTTTTATTAAAACTTGTCAAAACCATTTTCGATATGGATCAAAACTGGACACACCCGAGATCTATCACTGAGATGTACAACCCCGAATTCCAGCAACTGGAAAGTTACCCCTAGTCTGAATAGCACTACATTAGAGATCACAACCGAGCTCTTGAATGCAGAATAGACAGAGATGACCTACAAGACCACACAGACAAAGTTGATTTGGAAGTGTTTATGGCTGGACTTCAGAATGAAGTTGCTTACATATCCCAAAGATGGAAATCAAGCCTTACGTAGTTCGGTTCTGGTTCACTCGTGTATTAACTCTCCACTTTTGTGCTCTAACTTTTGCTAAGGCCGCCCTTTTTGGGTTTTCAACCTTGCGAGCTTAGTTTTTATTATTTCAAATTTTTCATGCTCTAACTTTTGCCTAGGTCGCCCTTTCTGGTTTTCAGCCTAGCAAGCCACTCAGGGATAATATTTCTTCAACTTGTCCATGTTGATCGGCTGGGAGAACTCAAGGCCATCTAGGTCCAACAGAACTACTGCTCCGCCCGACCAGATAGACTTGATGATGTAAGGGCCAGTCCAATTGGGTTTGAACTTGCCCCTAGGGTCATGAATGGGAGCTCGTTGTCTTTGAGCACAAGATCCCCCTCTTTCAAATTCCTGGACTTAACCTTCTTGTTGAAAGCCCTAGAAATTCTTCATTGATAACCTTGAACATGATATAGTGCTTTCAGCCTTCTTTCATCAAAGAGCATGAGTTCTTCGAACCTACTTTGCTGTCAATCTGCCTCAGCTATCTGACACTCGCCTAATAGTCGTAATGGCGGAACCTCAACTTCGTTAGGCAGAACAACCTCCATCCCATAGACCAAGGAATACAGAGTTGCCCCAGTAGAAGTTCGAATTGAAGTCTGGTAGCCCGAGAGAGCAAATGGCAGCTTATCTGGCCAGTCCTGGTAGGTTTCCACCATCTTCTGCAGAATGTGCTTGACGTTCTTGTTGGTGGCCTCAACTGCTCCATTGGTTTATGGCCAATATGTGGATGACTTATGAAAAGCCACGTTGTACTTCTCTAACAAGTCGATCACTTCTTTCTTGAAGTGGGAACCATTATCCGAAATAATCTCATTCGGGACTCCGTAGCGATAAATGATGTTGTTCCTGATGAACTTAGCAACATGCGATGCCTTCAACACCACGTAAGATTGGGCCTCAACCCACTTTGTGAAGTAGTCTACCGCTACCAGAATGTACTCATGCCCGTTAGACCCCTTCGGAGTGACAGCCCCAATTACATCAATCCCCCAGACTAAAAACGGCCATGGGGAAGTCATGTTATACAACTTCGACAGCGAGATATTCATACGGTTCGCATGGATCTGACATTTATGGCATCCCTGAACAAAGCCAATACAATTCTCCTCCATGGTTGACCAATAACAACCCTGTCAAAGGATCTTTCGGGTTAAAATCACCCCGTTCATGTGCGCTCTGCACTCTACTCCATGGATGGCCTCCATCAAGCGCTTGTACTCTTCAGCATCAACACACAGTTTATGCATCCCGAGATGACCTCTCTTGTATAGTTTACCTCGCAGACGATGAACTGAGCAGCCATTCTTCAAATTGCCCTTTTATCTTTGGCATTTGCCCCTGGTAGATACGCCTCTTTTTCAAAGAAGTTCCAAACATCGTAATACCAGGGATTCTCATCTTGTACCTCATCTATAGTAGTAATTAGCTCGTAGGCCGGCACGAATTTTTGTTCGATGATGATCGGACGCATCCAAACTCCGAAAGGGATGTCTATCATAGAAGATAGAGTAGCTAATGAATCTGCGAACCTGTTGTTCTCTCTTAACAGATGAGTGAAGTTTAGTTTCTCAAACCAAGGAATCAGTACGTCCAAGGTCTGGTGGTAGATTCTTATCTTCTCTTCTTTAACTTCCCAATCTCCTTTAGCTTGAGATAAAATGAGGTTCGAGTCCCCGCTGATATCCAACCGTTTTGCCCCTAGTTCCAGGGCGGCTTCTAAACTAGCAATACATGCCTCATATTCTGCCTCATTATTCGATACTCTGAACCGGAGTTTGAATGCTAGAGGAATGTGAGAATTGTCGGGTGCTATCAGCAACACCCCTATCCTGTACCCGTATTGGTTTGACGCTCCGTCAAAGTACATCGTCCAAGTCTCTTCTTCGACATGCAGAATGGCCTCGTTTGGGAACAGATACTCAACTGCTTCATCTCCTTCAACTGGGTGATTGGCCAGGAACTCCGCTACCGCTCTCCCTTTCACTGACTTGCGCGTCATATACTTCAGATTGAATTCGAAAAGCAGAAGCAACCAATGGGCTAGCCTACCCTTAAGTGCTAGTTTCTCGAAGAGATATTTGATGGGATCTAATCTCGAAACCAATATTACAGAGTGAGCTAACAGGTAGTGTCGCAGCTTCATGGTATCCCATACCAAGGACAGACAAGCCTTCTCCAGCGGAGTGTAACGAGTCTCGTAATCCAACATTTTCTTGCTCAAGTAGTAGATAGCCCTCTCTACTTTGTCCTCAGACTCCTGTGCAAGCATGCAACCCATTGTAGTTTCAGTCATTGAAAGGTACAGAATCATCGGTTTCCCCAGCTCAGGCAGTGACAACACAAGCGGGTTCTGTAGATATTCCTTGATCTGTTCGAAAGCAGCTTGGCATCGGCCGTCCCATTGGAACTTCTTTCCTTTCTTCAGGAGACCAAAGAGTGGTTCACAAGTCAAGGTTAATTTTACAATAAACCGTCTTATGAATTGCACTTTACCCAGAAAACCTTGCACCTCCTTTTCAGTCCTCAGTGGTGGCATTTCTAAGATGGCCTCGATTTTGGAAGGATCGATCTCGATACCTCTCTGTGTGATCAAGAACCCCAGCATTTTCCCTGCCGTAACACCAAATGTACATTTCTAAGGATTCAGCCGCAACCAATACTCTCTGATCCTTTGGAAGAATTTCTGCAAGGTAGTGTAGTGGCCTTCTCTTTCCTTGGACTTGACAATCATGTCGTCCACGTACACCTCAACCTCTTATGGATCATGTCGTGCAAAATTGTGGTCGCGTCCCGTTGAGACATAGCCCCAACATTCTTCAGCCCAAACGACATCACCCTATAACAATAGATTCCCCACGGGGTGGTAAAAATAGTCCTCTCCCGGTCTTCGAGTGCCATTAAAATCTAATTGTAGCTAGAAAACCCATCCATGAATGAGAGCAACGCATGCCCAGCAGTGAAGTCCACTAATTCGTCAATATGCGGCAGAGGAAAGTTGTCCTTCGGACTGGCTTTGTTCAAATCCCTGAAGTCCACACATACCCAAATTCTACTGTCTTTCTTTGGCACCGGAACTATATTGGCCAACCAAGTTGGTTATTCAGATACCAGCAGGAACCCTGCGTCAATTTGCTCGGTGACCTCTTCTTTGATCTTGAGAGCCCAGTCTGGGTGGATTCTTCTGAGCTTCTGCTTAACAGATCGAGCCTCTAGGTCAAGAGCGATCCAGTGCTGTATAATCTCAGGATCGATTCTAGGCATGTCTTCGTAGGACCACGCGCAAACATCTTTAAAATCTTTTAATAAAGTAACTAAGCGCTCGTGCTCCTCCGAAGACAACGTGGACCTGATTTGGACCAGCCGCAGGTCCTTCTTAGTACTCACATTAACTGTGGTGATTTCATCAACCAAGGGTTTAACAAACCTCTCCTACTCTTGATCAAGCAAATATTGCAAAACTGGAGGAATTTCTTCCTCGTCATTTTCATCGAAATTTTGAAAGTCTGGATTAATACAATAAATTAAGGGCACATAAAAGTATTCAGAAGCCGCAACCATACCATTCTCATTAATAACATCCGATCCGCCTGATTCCTCTATTATAATAGACTCAAAGGAAAAAGAAAAAGATGACCTAGACAGGACTGTGGCATCCGGGTTGTCACCCCCAAGAATACCAAACTTAGACTCAGACGAGCTAGAACCTGATTCTGACTCCACAGACTCGGTGGAATCAGATTTCCGCTCACTACCTGATCTAGTGCTGCTCAATAAGAAGCCCTCCTCATATTGCCAGGTGAGGGAGGGTGCGATGGATGCATCCAAAATGTTTGAAGACGGGCTCACAGCTGCTTCATTCCCAATCATAGAAACAGATGAGTTATCCCCCAAGCACTTCTGTACCACCTGAGGATCTGAGAGTAGACAACCAGTGCTACCCTCATTTCAATCTCTGCGCCCTAGCAATCCTCCCCCTTGCACTGCTCAGCCTTAGCTGGTGGGTCTGTCTACTCTTTAGCAACATCATCCCTGGACAATTGCAAGTCAAAGAAAATCTCAAACCCCGGCAACCGCTGCCTCTCTGCATTTAGCCATGGCTCTGGGAAGCCACAGAATGGGAAGTCTTCCCCTTCCCTCACGAAGCGTCCATTTAGGGTACCCAAGATCGGCCGGTGCATCAACTCATAATGCTTCCCGACCTGCATTACTCAGGCTCTTCCAGCCATCTCTTTAACTTTCCTAACCCAATCCTCTTTGGTAGGCAGATAGCCTAAGCCAAAGGTATGTGGGTTGTGCGGCACTTCAGCCGACGCTGCAATGCCTTTCTAGCCACTTCTCCCTAATCCCATCCCGGGGATGTGCTGGAGCTTGTTGACAAGGTAGACTGACTATGCGCTGACATACAACCCCTCATCAACAACTAAGATGTTCTGTACAACCCGGGCCTCGGCTAGGGTGAACCCTAACAAAAACACATCCTCCGTGCCATGTTCGATCTCCAAAACTGGCGTAGAAACCTCTGGCGGTGGATGTATTGAAGAATTCCCAAAAACTATAGCCACCCCCTTTCCGTAGGGGTACTTCAACATTTGATGCAGGGTGGAAGAGACCGCCTTCACCTGGTGCAGCCACGGTCGCCCTAGGAGTAGATTGAAGGTTGCGGGAACGTCCAATACATGAAAGTCAATATCCTGTTGTCCTTGACCAACCTGAGTTCGAATTTGCACAGTCCCCATCACTTCTCTGCTGGTATTGTCATATGCCTGAATCACCTGGGCAGTAGGCATAAAATCTGCGGGCTTCAACCTGATTGCATATGCCATCCTCGACGAGCACACGTTGATGGCAGATCCTATGTCGACAAGGACCACTGGTATCCATTTATCTCTACATTTCACAGAGATGTATAGTGGTTTGTTATGATTTGCGTCCTCAGGTGGCAGCTCCTTGTTAGTGAAGGTTAACGTCAGAGAAGCTCCTCCCGGAAAGAGCAACCCTACCAACTGTTCAGGCGTGGTGTCGATTGAAAGTTTGGCCTTGTCCATTGCAGAAAGGACAGCTTGTCTATGAACTCTTGAGGCCATAAGCAGTCCCCAGATGGAGATATCTGCTTGTATCTTCTTGAGTTGTTTCAATACAGTCTCCTCCTCGAGTAACTTTTCTTTCTACCTCTCCGCCTCCTTGTCCTTTTCGGACGCCTCTGGTTGATCTAAATGTGGGGGCTTGAAATATCGCCCACTTCTAGTCATGTGGTCAACCTCTCCCACATTCTAGGTATCATCCGGTTGGTTTTGTCCCCAATCTTCGTCGGTATGGGCAAGACATAAGTCATCGTCTTCCTACCACATTCTGTCGACAACCGACAAACACCTGTCCGATTTCGTTGCAACTATTTCTGTGCGCACAGCACGTTCCATCCTCGCAAGGGCTTTGTCCTTTCTAGCCCTCTCCAGATCTTCGACCTTTTCTTGCTCAAACTACTTCAGTACAGCCTGCTGTTCAGTATCCTTTGTATTCAAACTGCCCAAATTCCGAGCGAAATTCTTAACATCGACGCTCTCCGACAGTCTCCCATGATTTCTAGCCATTCCAGCCGCTACTGATATCCCGGCTCTTGATTGCCCCTATTTTGGCTGAGGTGTCTTAACAACATCTAGTTCGTCGCTGAGCCACCCTGTAGTTTTTACTGACCCATCCAAGTTAAACCAGTTGATATCCATGCCCCCTGAGTCTGACTTGTTGAAGAACTGCAGATCCACTGTGCCCTATTGTAGCTCTGTTAGGTCATCTAATCCCTGACTAGGTCCATCCTCCCAAACCACACAAATTTTTACCCCAACCGGCAACTCTACCTTCGGCCTAGCCTGGTCTGTTGATGTGATATAACCACTCGGGTTGTACTCAAAGCTCGCAGACCCCTCAGGCTCTGAATCATCATTCTCTTCTGCCCCAAAAGTCGACCCAATTCTATCTTCGATAGTCACCACCACCAGTTCAGGTTGGGTTTGGGAGGTGCTTAACATGCACAAATCCATGTTGTTTGGAATGAACACCTCTGGCTTGGGTAGGTGGGAAAGTGTGATGTGTATACTAAGGTTGTATGATACAACCCTAGTTTGGATCAGGTTCATGCGTTTGGATAGTGGAGCTTGGTTATGTGGTGGGAGAGGGTTGGCTGTGACATTCGGTTACTCCAGAGGCATGATCACCCTATTGTCAATGAGATCCTGAATCTCATGACGCAATCTATACCACTGGTCAGTGTCATGAGCATGTTGTTGGTAAAAGGTGCAGTATTTGGGTGGGTTATGGGAAACAGGAAGTTTGTCTGGCAATGGCCGCGGCTCCAGGGGCTTCAAGTGCCCTTTCCTGATCAGAACCCCCAGAGCTTTGGACAGGGGCAAGTATAGTGGAGTAAAGGTTCTTTGGACTCGGGGTGCATATCTGGCTGTTTGTGAGCTACTTCCGGACGCATCGGTGAATGGTGTGACTGCAAGGGTTTTGGGAGGGGTGGTGGTGGTGACCATGCCCACATCTGAAGTTCTAGCAGCTGCAGCACTGCTCATGTCTGCATTCGTACTGTGGATGAATGCCCTCCTGGGCTGGTCTCTCCCATGATCAATGAGGCCCTATTTCATGGCGTCTTCGATCTACACCCCAATCTCATGTAGATCCGCAAAGGTGAGAAGGGGGAGGACGATCATCTTTTGCATAAGTTTGGGTTAGAGGTTGCGCACAACCATCCATATCTGATCTTTGTCAACCGGCCTAATGGTCATCATCGAAACTTTGGCTCTCCAACGGGTTACAAAGTTGGAGAAGCTCTGTTTTGGCTCCTGTCTAGTTGTCTCAAGATCACGAGTTGTGATCTCGATCTGCATGTTCTAGGAGTATTGAGCTACAAAGGCCTCGGCCATTTCCTCCCAGCTTCTCTTGACAGAGTCCTCTAGCTTTGCGTACCAAATAGCCGCAACACCCGACAAGGCCCGACCGAATAGGGAAAGCTTCTGCAACCTGGAGAGGCCCATTGGCCTTACGATATCTGAAAACAACCTCAAATGGACCATGGGGTCCCCAGAACCGTCAAATCGGTCTATATGCGGCATCTTGAACCAGTCCGGCAAGGTAACCGTTGAATCGGTGTATCCATCCTCTATGGCTGGAATGAAACTGACTCCCTGGACCCGTTTGAACAGCTTCTCAAGCTTACTCATCTTCAGAGCGGTTGGGTCCATCTCAGATTCAAAAGGTGCATCCGTTGAGAAAGCTGGTGACTTTGAAATCAGCGGTAGAACTGGTGGCAGAACTGGCCCCGTTGGGACGTTCGTATCTTGCTGGACATTCGTGATCTACCCAAGTGTTGGAACTCTAGGTGGAGGAGGAGGTGGGTGCGAAGCAGATGCTCCGTCTTACTGCGGTTGCTGTTGTTGCTGGAGTCTGGCAATCATCTCTGCCTGTTGTGCCACAACCTCTGCCTGACGTGCAGCAGCCTCTGCCTGGTGGGCAGCATCTCGCTACATGGCTTGCATGGTCTCTTGGAGCTGACACATCGTGTCCTCCATACTTGCCATAAGATGTTGGTCTATCTGAATAACCGGTATATCCCTCTATGCGGTAGAAACTGAAACCTCAGCCTGACTACTCACTGGTGGGGTGGATAAGGACCACTGATCTAGCAACCACTGTACTGATAAACTGTGCCTAACTAACCTCCGTCTGATAACTGGAGGTAATGAATGGAACACTGGTTGTCCGTCTATCAGATCCTCGGATTGATGAAATCTTCGACCTCTAACCCAGAGTGCTTGGGGAATATCTGCCTGGTTGGAAACAATTGTGCTAAACTACCTAGCAAAAAGATAAATAAAGCATAATAAGGAAACAAGCGACTAGAAAAACGGACAGCATAACGGCTTAAATAAAGACAACACACAGTTGGAATTTGTAAGCTGAATACACTGTTCTCAAACACTGATCACTGTTCCTAAATTATTGCCCTAAATCTGATACCCTCAGGTAAAATTAATTCCCTAAAATATTGATGCCCACAGGCTTGATGCCCAAACTTGCAAACTGATATATGTATTCCTGTAGAGACACACTCTAAAAGCACATAGCAAACAAGTGAGAGTCAAAACACCCCTATGGAGGGGTAGGGTTTCCCTGTCCTAGTTTCGTCAAGAACTAGGGTTTCACTACGCACACAGCGGTTTCAAACAACCTACAATCGGGTAAGCAACCTGTCCTAGTTTGGAATGGTCACTATGGATTTCGATATGCACTAGGTCGAATGGTCAAAAAGGGTACCCCGGTAAAAATCGGGGTTTGTGTTCCCATCGTGGCAGAGCCCGTAACCGATCTGTCTTACGGCACACGGCCTTCGGCAAACCGTTCAGGAATAGCAAACGGCAAACACAGTGTCCTAGGCGCACCAATGCAAATGCAAATGCAAAGAAACACATAAGTGTAAGTAAAGCAACATATCATGAGTTCGAGCCAAGTTCTCTAAATCCCCAGCGGAGTCACCAGAAACTATAGACCGCCGGGAACTCCGCTCCACGCAAGGGCGCGAGTCGTTGTTCACAGCTACTACAGTTCGGACTCAATGTCACGGTTCTGAATCTAATCTCACAAAGTGCAATGTGAGACTGATAAATCACAAAAGAGTCCAAATCCGAAAAATCATTTTGGAAAATCAATTTTAATCAAGAAGTGTCAAACATGGACTGCTTTGCCAGATTTCAAAGTTGCCACCTAAATATTTTTTTTGGGGAAATTTAGGAAACCGTGACTCGTGCCTAAGGCCTCGTTCCTAAGGCCACGTGTCCGTCATCACCAAAGTTGCCTCAGCTCGAGAACTTGGGTACGAGAGGGGAAGGTCATGTAATGAGCCCCCCTGCTCGCTTGATCAAAGGATCGACCTCTATTAACATGATATGTTGTTTTTGAAAATACATGCGTTCTTATTCTAATTATTGACCTAGAATTACTATGTGATGCGCACAGCATACAAGTATAGAGTAAATCACTCAATTTGGAACAAAACATCTCATGTTTGTTTTTCGAAAATAGTTTGAAGGTGCTACTCACAAGTAGGCTAAGACGCGGATTTTGCCACCCTCAAGTGGGCTTAGAAAAACAAGATTTACCACTTCAAGTGGGCTTAAAACTCGCATTTCAATGAATTGTTCCAATTCAAGCAATCCAACCTTCACCCACAGGCATTCATGCAGTTATAGCAGTTAAGCAAATAGCCTCATGGCAAGCATGCTATCATGGCAACATTTACACACATGCAAGATGCTAAAGCGTAAAAGCTTACCTAGTACTCTGAGCCAAAACAAAAGCTATGTTAGAAATCAATGCATGATCCTAGCTATGTTAACAATGTCTAATGCAACACATGAAAAATGTGACTAAGATAGGCTCGGCTATTCTAAGATGTCATGTGAATGCAAGTAGATAACATGTATTCAAATTGGTATTGAAATACAATGCAGTTAGTATGATGCGCCGAACCCGATGCATGCAATACAGATGGATGATGCAAACATGCGAGTATAAGGATGCTAATTGAAACATGCCCTAAAACTAATCTTTGAAAGCTAGTAAATAAAAGGGAGAAAGAAATGAGGGTTGGAAGACATGCACGCACACTTATTACAACAGTTGTGCCCTCTCGGCGGAGGGTCCGAATAATAAGCTAACTAGCTAATCTAAGCTATTTAAACTAATTATTACAAAACAAAACTAATTAACTAATCCTAGTTAACTCATTATTACAAAACATTAGCTAAATGCATCAATTAATTAAGTACAAAACTAAGGCGTAAACTAAGCAAAGCAGCTAAACAAAGAAGCTAATTAAGACAGTAAAAGAGGAGCCTCAGGGCGAGAAGCGTATGCATGCTTGGTCACCTAGTTCGAAAATCCATTACGATGCCCCAACTTGCCTCTGTTTGCAACTGTTCTCAGAACCTTGCACCATGCTGCAGATAGCTTCTAACTCACCTTGGGGACCTGTGGAAGGGCTGCCGACCACCTCGAGATGTTGCTAGCCACTGGCCGACCACTTTCCATTGCTGCAGACCAGAAAAAGTGGTCGGCCAGCTAGTTTTTCTGGTTGGTCGACCAGTTTTTGTTGCACTTCTCCAGTTTGCTGTAACAGAGGACAAGAAAGGGCATGGCAATGTATTTGCAACATATGTGTGCACAACCACCCTACACTATCATTTCATAAGCTCAAGGGAGTGTGGTTCTCGATCCTTAGGCCACCAATCGCGCATTTCAATGCATGATGGCCGAGATACGAAGTTGCACAATGCAATATGAAATGAATGCGCACAAGTAAACACATAAATGCCTAGAGCTCTATCTTGTATGATCAAGATCGTCGGTGACCGAGAATTGAGGCACGTTTCATCACTTCAAGTATGAAACGGTCCTCGTTTCTCGTGTTCAGATTAACACCCAATCCAAACACAATGCAAGCAACAACGTGGCATACTTAATGCAATGTAACATGGCATGCTATCAATGCTAATGGCATGCATACTTAATGCAAAGCAACATAAGCAACCTATCGATACTAATGGCATGCATACATAATGCAATGCAACATAAGCGACCTACCAATGCTAATGCCATGCATACTCAATGAAAAACAACATGAGCATGAGAATATGAGGTAATGTAACAATCATGCAACAACATGCAATGCAATAAGCATGCAACAACATGCAAACCACATACTCAATGGACTTATACCGAATATGGATAGACCTCAATTACGCCCAAAACAATGGCCATAACACCAAAACTAAGGCACCAAAAAGGCAAGACATGCATGCATACATATTCGTCCATAAGCTAGGCAACAATGCACAACCCTTAGAGGCACTCAAAGGGCGAAAGAAATGGGGACATGGCAGTCCTATATGCTCTGAAATGTCATGGTAAACGATGCCAAATCATGCACACTATGCAAATGAAGCATGCTATGGTGCTCAAAACTCAAAGCTAGCAAAGCCAATTGCACTACAACTACGCAATACATGGACCCTATGGCCAAGGCAACCCAAAATAGTCTTAGATCATGTCGAAATGATGCTAAAACATATATGGAAGGAAGCCAAAGTAAGCTAGCATGGTGAGCGTGAAGCATGAAATATGCAACGCCAAAAGGGAGGATTACACTACACTAACTAAGACCAAGCATGAGATGGCTTCACCAACAAAAATTAGAGTTATATCATGGAAAAATAACCCCAAAAGTACACTGAAATGATAGCTCGCAAGCTTAGGCATGAAGGCATATGCAATGGCTCATGTTTAAGGTATAAAACACAAACTCTCCAAAGCATTGAAAGAGTGACAAAAGGAAGTGTATGACCACACTACATGTACTAAAATCACATTTGAAATGATGCTAAATCATGAAAATTACCCAAGTAATGCATGCTAGTGGACTCAATACACAAGGCTAGTGAGCAAGATTGAACCATGGCTATACAAAACAATGCATGCATGACCAAAACAACATAAACCAGAGCTTAATCATGCTAAAACAAGGACAAAATATTCTTGGAGTTGAGCCTAAAGCATGCTAGAATGATGATCAAAAGCACGATACACATTAGGCTAGTAAATGAAAATGCACTGCAAGTGCAAGGAGCATGCATGGGATGACCAAACCAAGTCAAAATAGTGGTGTGCCATGACAAAATATCCCCAAAAACAAGTTGAGAATAAGCCAGCACAAGCTTAACAAATATGCTCAAACATGAGGCCAATAAAGCAAGCAACCAAGATATAAGGAGAGGGGATGACCCTCTCCTATTTAAGACCTCAAAACACAAGTTTTATACTGAAAATTCACTGGATTTTAGTGGTTAAAAGGCCAAGCAAAAGTGATCTCAAGGGCCTAAAGTGATGGTGTAAAACAAAGCCAAACAAGGCATGCAAGGGAGTAGATCACCCCCAACACCAAAGAAGCCTTAAACAAACATGTTAAGCACTAAAAATCAAAACTTTTTGCAATAGAAAGTTAGGCCTAAAACAACATGCAAATAGGGCCAAAAGCTTGATCAAAAACAAGGGTTTAAGAGGTTAAAGCTCACCCTTGTAGAACAATTGGAAAACAACAAGCTCTGAGGCAAAAACCAACTTAAAATCACTCAAATGAATCCCCTAAGTACCTCAGCAACAAGAGGAAGGTATTTGAATAGGTTTTTGTGTGCAAAGGTATGAGGAAGCAACACTTTAAGACACAAATATATATATATATATATAGATCGAGAGACAGAGATAGAGCAAACTTTTTTGCTCCTCAAGTTTCTGAACCTGGAGAAGGGAGAGAGAGCCTCCTTCTTATAGAACTCTAAGCTTCAAGCTTCTTGGAGAAGCTAGAAGCTTGGAGGATGCAGTCTGTGCCCTCCAGCTGGCATAGCTGGCATCCACAGACTTTGCAAAATCTGCAGGAAAGCTGCCGACCACTTAAAGTGGTAGGCCAGCTACTTACACTAGTCTTCTGACTAGTGAAAGTGGTCTCCCAGAAAGAAAAGTGGTCGGCAGAGGGGAGAGGTGGCCTACACCAAGAAAGAAAGGTGGGAGCATGGTGTCCGACCACTTTTGGTGGTCCAAAGACCACAAAGACCAGCTGGTCGACCAGAAAACTGGCTGGCAGGGAAGAAAAGTGGTTTTTAGGGAGAGAAACTGGCCTCCCACCCTTATTCCACCCTCCAAGCAAGGGAAACAAGGTTTGTGCCAAAAACAAACCAAAAAGGATGCAAGACAAGAGGTTGGGGATCAAGGCGCGCAGCCGGAAGCCCCGAAAACTAGTCTACGAGCACCAAAAGTGGTCTCCGACCACGAAAATTGGTCTCCAAGACCTCTGTGTCCCCCCAGACCAAGGCAACAAGGTGTGGTCCGAAAACCAGGCCAAAAGGAGAATGTTAAGCGGTCTCGGGACAAGGCGCACGGCCGAAGGCTCCGAAAATTGAAAACTGGTCCCCAAGGGGGAAAAGTGGTCTACGACCACAAAAAGGTGGTCTATAGACCTCTCCCTCCCTCTAGGGAAGGTCAACAAGGCTTGGTCCACAAACCGAGCCAAAGCACAAAGAGTTCAGAGCCCCGGAGGCAAGGCACTCGATCGAAAACTCTGGAAACTCGAAACGAGCACAAACATGCGTGATCAACGCGTGCTCAAACGATGACGTCTGAGTCTTAAGGTCTGCCAAAAATGGGGTGTCTACACGTGTGTATCCGGTGGTGACCATTTCTGAAAATGGGTTTGAAAAATTTCTCAAAATTTTACTTTTTTACAACGCAAAAGGAAACTTTTCACTACTTTATTTTTATTGATTTTAACACAAGTACATTGTCCAAAACAAAGTTGTTTTTACATAAAATCTTGAAAAGAAAAGACAAAGCAATAAAATAGGGGCATAGATGGGTCAAGTGTCAATTCTCTGCCTCTTTCTCGTACCCGTGGACGTCTCTGTAACTGAAGTCGGCCTAATATGTTCCTTGTCCTCACGCCAAGCCAAGTACTCACTAGAAAGGATGTAACTAAAATTCAAGGCAGGAGTCAAAAGTTCTCTCGTCCTCCAAGCAATAAGGTACCGAGGCAAATACGAACTACGAATGGGAAATGAAGCCGGGTACTTTATCGCTTTATCCGGACAAGTCTGATCATGCGCAAACTGGTGTCTGAACCTGAATGAAAAATAGAACACACAGTGTGTAAGGCCAATCAACTGTATACCTGGTTTCCAGGACATGCTGTAACTCATCTTAGCCAAGTTAAGCCAGGGGCCACGCCAAACAATGTCAGCCGCGGACCTGCTGCACTTCCAGTCATACCACGTTCCCTCTAAGGAGAACTCTACTAGTTGTGGATGAAGAGAGTAAGTTCTATCCGAGTACTCGGGGCAGGGGTCCATTACTTTCAGCTTATCCATTAACCATACCGTGGGAGGGAAGGAAAATAAAAGAGAACAAAAGAATAGAGAAATGTACGCTGAGGGAAAAGTAAGAAAAGGATTTTGAGAGAAAAATAGAGATTGAGTGCCAAGTGATGTGAGGATCATAAATAAGAAGGGTAGGAAATAATACCTAGAGAAGTAATAGACTCCCCGCAAATCTAGTAGTCTCTCATCGACGGAAAGCATCTAAACCTGTCAAAGTCTCGGCCAACACTAAGCCCATACAACTCTTACCCTCCTTAAGGCATTGGGCTACTTCAATCAGTTTAATACTAGCTCCGCCGAGACTAGGGGCAAGAAAGAAGTGTGCAAGTAAGCATAAACAGAAGGCATGCTGACGATAACCCCGCCAAAGGAGGTTTTCTTTATCACCAGTCGTGGAAAACCGACATATCAAATCTGGAATGTCTAATTCCCTACTGTGAGCCAAGGATCGAGCCTCGTGCAAAGTAAGCCCACACATCTGTCCTAAAACTTAAGCTTGGCCAAAACGGGGCCGACGCATGATTTCTTTATCACATTGAGATTCCATCAATGCTTGAAATTCTTCAACTGTCGGACACATTACTTGTGAACCGAAGTGGAATACATGCGTGATTGGATTCCAACACCGAGCAGTGGCATGGAGAAATGGAAAACAAAGTGTAGTGCGTCTCAAGGGAAAAAGAGCATTTAGGCCAAAACAGCAAAAGTTCACCTTTTCCGAGCCATCTAAAGTGGTTATCCAGTCTTGGAGCCGATGGATGAGCAACATCTCCATTTTGAGAGCAAAATGCAAAAGACTTGCTCTTCTGCCAGAAATAATAATATGGGAACAACATTTATAGAATTTTAGATGGAGTAGTGGATGATAGCTAGACACTCACCAAACCTCTTGTCAAGGTCCGGCCATACCTCAGTGGGGTCTGGCCATACTTACCAAGGTCTGGTCGTACCTCAGTGGTGGGCCAAACAGTGCACTAATAGCAAAGGTTACTCTTTGTCCTCTTGCGTTGTGAATGTATTTTGAGTCTTGTTTTGCTTATACCAGTCTGTTGTAATGGTTTTGAGTTGTTTCCATTATGTTTTCTTGTTATCGAGCTGTATAGTACATTTTTTCGGGTTGTAAGTTGTTAGTTGATTCATGAATCAAGCACAAGTATCTGGAAGATGATCATGCAATTACTGTCCATTTGTCATATGCAAACAAAATACAAGAAATTTGCAAAAAGAGATCATCCATAAAAAACTTGTTGTTATAAACTAGCGGGTCCAACCCCGATCATTGTTTTACAAAATAAACATTAAAACAAAAGAAAGGTTTTCAAAAACAATGAGTCTACCTGAAGCTACTGTTTAAAACTACAAAGCAAAGAAATAGAAACAAAAACAAAAACAAAATCCATAAAAAAGCTGTCCTCCTCATCTGCTGTAGAAGAGGTGCATCACTGTCATCACTAGCACTGCCGGACTACATGTCAAAATCCTCTCCCTCCTCCTCAGGGGTCGTAGAGCCATCAAAGGACTCTTCGAAAGGTGAGCACTGCCTCACTCGGCCTCTTCTTCGATCAGCTCCTCCTCTACCCCTTACCGAGCCCCGCCTCCATCTCCTAGTCGAAGAAGGTCCTGCAGGTGCCACGGGAGCTGGTCCAAGGTAAAAAAAAAAAATGGGAAGGAGAATGCAGATAGTTAGAAGATGCCAAAATAGGGCTAGAATGAAATAACTATATGCTAGGGGCAAACCTTACCTTAAGCCCGTGAGCGGCTAGAGTAGTCTGACTCCTCCGCACTATGACAAGTAGCAGATCGACGATTTGAGCAAAGTCATCTACAAATGCCCAAAGTACCTGCAAAAGAAAGAGTGAGAGTTTGAGAAATATAGCCAGAAGTAGAGGCAGTAAAGCAAGATGAACAAAAATGCTAAAAAGCAAAACAAGATGAAGTACAATGAGTAGAAGTATAAAGAAATGCATACCTGCTCGATGCCTGGAGCGAAAACTATTCTGCTGTCCCTCTCCTCAATAGGATCAATAGGGATTTACTCGATCACCCCGTTCGGACGCATGTATGTGATCTCTGTGGGAATCACAGGAAACCCATGAATAGGGACATCTCTAGCAGGGACAGTTGCAGTAGTAGCAGCGACCTTTAGAACAGCACGGGCCATGCCTGGGGTGAGAGGCCCCATCACCCGAGTGTGTAAAAAGGTAATGAAGTCGCTGCCCATATGGTGTCTATCACCATCCTCTTGATCTATTAAGAGGTCGATCATAGGTCTGTCCTGCATCTCGTCAACTACCCTCATAGTCGGCGGAGTAGGCAATGGAACATCGGGGTTGGCAACGCCATGGGTTTGGTGGATGAACCTCTCCCCTAAGTAAAATGCTTGGCCAAAGGGGCCCTCGAAGAGAACCCGCATGGCAGAGGCATGCCATGCGGCAATGCAAGTCATCCTCAACATCGGTGGAATACCCACCCAAGGGTGCCAATTAATCTGACAGAAAATAATGCGATATGATAAAAATCAATGCGGTATGAGAATGACTGTGTCAGGGGAAACAGTGCAGTATACAGTATGCATACAATATGTGAACAATTAAGGTATGATGTTTGGTACTTCATCTGCGGTGATCGTATCGAAGAAGTGGCGAAGGTATGGGAAGGTGCAGTCTACAAGGCGGCACCGCTTGAACCGCAAGTTGTAGTACTGGGAGTGGGGTACTGACAACTCAATCGACCTCACTGGAATCGAAGCTAAAGTGGTGAAATACGTGTAAACCTAGAGTTGTAAACAGATAAGCATGAATAAAGCAGATAAGTAGAAAATGGAAATGCAAATTAAAGATAAGCATGACATGGAAACTACAGAATGCAAAGTTGAATAGAAAGGTAAGGGGTGAGATGCATACCTCCCAAAAACTATAGTAGCCACCGAGTAAATTTGCCTTGCGGCAGGACACGGAGCTCATGTAGAATACAAGGTAGCCAACTTGCCGCTACCCCAGTCATACTCTGCCACCCGCGACAAGTGTACCAGTGCTCCAAGAAGATATATCCCCAAAGTATTCTACCTATTCGCAAACAGGGTAGTACCGACGAGATACATCAGGAAGCCACGGGCGTACTAGGCAACCTCATCTGCAGTAGCTGGTTGAGTGTCAATAAAATGATCATAGAACCAGCTGTAGCGCTGTAGCGCACCATTCCTTGACTACTGATGTTCGGGATCACTCCAAGAAGCTGGAGCTGTGCAGCTCTCCACTGCGCCATGTCTGGATCAAATAAGATCGAGCTGCCAACTCCAACTCGCAAGCCAGTAAACATCGAGAAGTCATATGGCGTCAACGTCATCTCCCCGGTCGAAGAAAAGTGGAATGAGACTATGGTGTCGCACCATCTCTCGACCAAAGCCCCATACAATGCTGACTCTGCCTGCATCTGTATGAGCCCGGAGCAGAAGGGCCCAAAGCCGGCGGCGTCAACTGAAGCGTGGACCTTCGCGGGAAGCTGCTCATACCAACGTTGGGGCCCCGACATGGTCCCATAACCGATAATCCTCTTGGCTACGACCTGTTAAATGGGGAATTGTATCAATATATATACAGCAAAGGTGAGTGGTCTGTTCATAAGTTTCAATATATGTGCAAAGTAAAAAAAAAGAAAGTTGCTTACCATAGAGACATTAGCAGATAGGTGCTCTGTGGGCTCGCGCAGTAGGGTGTCCTCCTCTAGCCCTGGGATAAAGCCCATGAATCTCAAAATCCTGCCTGGCGGTAGGATATGTGTGTGTGGCTGGTAAGTAGCCGCATTAAAAGGCCTCTCGACAAAAGGAAGTAAAGCCTCCTCCGCCTCTGTGTCCGTACCATGGGCAGCTCCTAAACCTATGGCAGGGTTTCGGATACTCATCACTAGCCAAGGGGAAAAGTAGACAAAAATTGAGAAAAAGTGAAAAAAAATAAGGGAAAATGGGTAGAAATCCCAAATTTCAAAACCCTAGGAGAGAGAAAGTGAAGAGATGATGCAAAATCAAATGGAGAAAGTGGAAAATGTGAGTAAAAGTGAGAAAAACAAAGAGAAAACCCAAACTTACACTAAATCATGTTTTGTTCAGTTCAAAATGTAGAGAAAAACAAGGGTTTAAAAGAAAAAATGGTGAGCGTTGTTGGGCAAACTCAAGAAAGGAGAAATCTGGAGAGAGAGAGATGCAAGAAAGAGAGAGAGAGGGAGAGGTTTCGGATGATGAGGTGTGAGGAAATGAAGAGTTGTGTTGTTTGTTTTAAAGCCACAAGTCGGGGCAGCCCGAATCTGCTCTTGCCATTGCCTAAGTCCGGCAGGATTTACAGAAGCCCAGCCATACTTCCCCAATGCCCGGCCGAACTTCGATAATGAAAATAACATAAAAAAAATAAAAATCAAAAATCAAATCAAATCATATCATTTTTGTTTTTGTGTGTTGTTTTATTAATTGTTATTTTACAACAAAAAAAAAAGAAGAGGGGGAAAATCAAATCATTTTGTTGTATAGTTTATATCATTTTATTATTATTTTGAGTAAACATATATACTACAAAAAAAAAAAAAAAAAAAAAAAAAAAAAAAAAAAAAAATCATCAATCGATCAAATTAAGGGGAAAAAAAACAACAAACAAAAAAAAAGAATAGAGAAAACTTTGTTCTTTTTTTTTAGAATTTGTTATGTTCTAATACGGTATATGATACTGTATTTGGTGTATATACAAAAATTTTTGATCTTTTCAAAACAGAATAAAGAAATCATTCTATTATACCTTCCTCCTCTAGCAAATGAAGCATTTGGATCTCAAGTTCACATTCCTCCTCTCGCAAACGAAGCCTTTGGATTTCAAGTTCACATTCTTTCTGTCATGACCCGAACCCGCCCCTATGGATTAAGGTCATAACCGGCCAGTAATCAAGGGATTACCTACAGCCTCAAACCAAATAAAACATATTTCATCAGAGCTGTGGGGCCGAACAGAAGCAAACTTGCAAATTGTCCATGGAGCTATGTTTACATGACACATCAAATCATCTCAAAGATATATTCATTAGTAACCCACACCAAAAAAGGAAATAACATATAAGCTTTACACAACAGGATCATTCAAGTCTTAGTCAGCCAAACAAAACTTATATACAGAGGTAAACCAATGTTTTCGCCAACATTAGCAAAACGTAACAAAAGAACCAAAGGAAAAAACAAGTCTCGTGCAAGAGACGTTACGGCTGACTCTCCAAAACCTCGACTGTTTCTCACATAACTTCACCGAGGCTGGGTTTGGACATCCCTTGGCTCACTTACAGGCACATGAATGAGAGTGAGTGAAAGCCCAGTGAATAATATTGAATAAAGACAGTATATGAATGAAATTCGAAATGAATATATAAAACGGCCTTAGGCCCATTCATTCATTCCAGACAGCCTTCATTCCAGACGGCCTTTGGCCCAATCATTCATATCCGATGGCCTTTGGCCCATTCATTCATTCCCAACGGCCTATGGCCCAATCTTCTATGTCCAACGGCCTTTGGCCCAATCAATTATGACAAACGGCCTTTGGCCCAATCAATTATGACAAACGGATATTTGTTCACAATTCAACCAAACTTATAAACTCAACTAAGAGTAAATGATTGGACAAATACATACTTTAAAATATCTTTACTAAGAAATTACTCACAGTGTTCTGTCAGTGTATCCGTCCATGTGCTCGACCCTACATAAATCATAACACATAATGGGTCATAAGCAATTCAATCCGTTCTTGATTTATTAAATCCTCTTTGGCCTCTTTTTATCTTCTTAATCTATTCACGATGTTCAATGCATGGCTAAGAGTGCTTAGAGTTGAAAAAGAACGGAAAATGAAACACTAAACGTCCATTAAAAATTTCAGAAACAGGGCTTCCCGCTAAAGCGCAGCTTTGGCTGCTCAAGCGGACCCCTTTTGTCTGCAAAAGTACTAGTTGCCTCATTTTTTACGCTCGAGCGTGACTTCGGACGCTCGAGCTGGAATTCAAACTACATGGCTTGGCGCTCGAGCGTGATTCTCCCCGCTCGAGTAGACATCAATGTCCGCAAAAGTTCTGGGAACTAACATTTCACGCTCGAGCGGCCTTTTCCCCATTCGAGGGGACATGCCAAATTCTGGAATTTCCAGAATTTTTCTTGAAGCTCAAACTTAACAGTCAAAGGTTCAAAACTCCTGTTTTTGGTTCAAAAACGTGGAAATACATTATATATCATGAGGATGTAAGCAATATGAGGCCAATTGTTCAAAATCATAATTTAATTCTCAAATTATTTAACATTCTTCTTGACATGGTCAAACCTCATGCATTCTAACTTTACACAAACTCCATATCTCTATGGATCATTCATGCATGTGCAATATAGACCCCAATACCACTTCAAATGACACAAGTGATGTTTATCCTCATGAAGCTCAACAAAACCATACTTGCATGTAAGTTTCAACTCCCAATTTCTCATAATTGACATACTACATGTTAGACTATGCCAATTCATGGCAATTCTCTTCATGCATGTACATACCAACTTCAATTTCATCATAATTAACTCAATTTATGTTCTTGATCACCATCTAACTTTGAATTCACAAAATTACAAACTCAAACTCATGAATTTACTCACCCAGGAGCTCCAGTCTTCCCAAATGTGGTTAAATCTTGAGTATAGCTTCTAAATACACAAACTTTGAGCCAAAATACACAATTCTTCCTCTTCCTCTCTCTCTAGAACCGGCCCTCTCTCTCTCTCTTAGAGTGTAATTTTCAGATTTGAGCTCAAAAAGAAATAACATAAGTCTATATAGGCCTTATATGGGATTGCCTACTTTATTTGATTGTGGCTAAGTAATTGAGCCTAATTTAATCGTTCCGAATCTAATTATTTTGATCCAAATAATTTTTCAATTAAATTTCACCATAGGCTCCAAAAATTATGCTACTCACAATGGTGTGGTCAATTTTGATTTCTGTGGCCGATAAGGCTTTCAATTTTTAGTTTACAACGATAAGTTTAACAGATTTTCTTACAGTGAACAGATAGAAATTCAAAACCACATATAATCATATAAATGGCACTCAAAATCACATGAACATATAATCACAATCATAATTAAGATTAATTAGCGTAATACAAAATAGGGTTATCACAATCTTCCCCCTTTTAGGAAGTTTGATCCTCCAAACTTATTTTACCTTCAGTTGGAAACAAATGCGGGTATCGTAATCGCATTTCATCCTCTTTTTCCCACGTGGCATCCATCCCATAGTGTTCTTTCCATTCTACTTTCACCATTTGCATGGACTTATTTCTCAACTGTTTCACTTGCCGGTCAATGATTCGTTCTGGCCATTCTTCGTATTCCATATTTTCATCAAGAGCTATCCGGTGATAATCAATCACATGAAACGGGTCTCGGAGATAACCCCTTAACATTGACACATGGAACACATTGTGCATTGATTCGAATCCCAGTGGTAAAGCAACTCTATAAGCAACCGGGCCAAGCCTTTCCAAAATCTGAAATGGCCTAATGTAACGGGGCGACAATTTACCTTTCTTCCCAAATCTTACTTGGCCCTTCATCGGCGTCACACGAATAAATACATGATCACCAACCTTATATTTGAGAGGTCTTCTTGAAACATCTGCATAATTCTTTTGTCGGCTCTGAGCTGTTTTGAGCCTTTGTCGAATAGTTTTGATCTTTTCAGAAGTATCTTGCACAATTTCAGGCCCAAGTAAAGCCCTATCCCCGACCTCTGTCCAACAAATTGGTGATCTACACCTTTTACCATACAAAACCTCGTATGGTTCCATACCCATGCTGGAGTGGAAGCTGTTATTGTATGCAAACTCTGCTAGTGGCAAATAATCTTCCCAACTCCCTTGAAAATCCAAGGCACATATTCTTAGCATATCTTCCAAGGTCTATATTGTCTGTTCTGATTGCCCATCTGTCTGTGGATGGAATGTGGTACTAAACCTCAATTCTGCTCCCATAGCTCTTTGCAGACTTTTCCACAGCCTAGACACAAATTTCAGATCTCTATCCGAGACAATGGATACCAGAACTCCATGTAGGCGAACAATTTCATCAACATATATAGTAGCCAATCTATAAGCATCAAACGTCGTTCTAACATGTAGAAAATGTGCAGACTTAGTCAGTCTATCAACTACAACCCAAATAGAGTCCATACCTCGAGGAGTTCGAGGTAGACTGACGACAAAGTCCATAGTCACATGCTCCCATTTCCATTCAGGAATAGGAAGAGGTTGAAGTAGACTACCTAGTTTCTAATGTTCAGCCTTGACTTACTAACATTGAAGGCACTTGGACACATACTCTGCAATGTCTTTTTTTATTTTGGGCAACTAATAGCTTTGTTTGAAATCCTGATACATCTTGTTATTGCCCGGATGCATAGCAAATGTTGACTTATGAGCTTCATCGAGAATCCTCCTTTTTAACTCGAGAATGTCTGGAACACACAACCTGTCTTGAAATTTCAGCACCTCATTTACTATACTATATCCCGGTCTCGGATTCAGTTCAAATTCATCAGCTATCTTTTTAAGGAATTCATCTTCCTTCGGTTCCTGTTTAATCTCATCAATGATTGTTGGTTCGGCTGAAATGGCGGCTATCAACCTGCCCTGTTCACACAATTCCACTTCAATCCCAGACTTCTCAAAATCTTGCAAGATCTCTTCCTGTTTGGTAAGTAAACAAGCCAAACTCCCCATCAATTTTCTGCTTAAGGCATCAACAACTGTATTGGCTTTCCCAGGATGATACTGAATCTCAAGGTCATAGTCTTTTATCAATTCAAGCCATCTTCTCTGTCGCATATTTAACTCTTTCTGTGTAAAGAGATACTTCAGACTTTTGTGATCTGTGTAGACTTCGCATCTTGCCCCATACAAATAATGCCGCCAAATTTTTAAAGCAAATACAACTATGGCCAATTCTAAATCATGTGTTGGGTAGTTCTTCTCGTGTGACCTCAACTACCAGGAGGCGTAGGCAATCACCTTTCCATTTTGCATTAATGCACAACCCAAACCTTTATAAGATGCATCACTGAAAATCACAGAGTTTTCCATACCTGATGGTAATGTCAAAACTGGTGCAGTGGTCAATCTCATTTTCAGTTCATGATAGGCAGATTCTCTTTCGTCATCCCATTCAAATGGTTGCCCTTTGCGTGTCAGTTAGGTAAGAGGCACAGCTATTTTTGAAAAGTCCTTCACAAACCTTCTGTAGTACCCAGCTATGCCCATTAAACTGCGGACTTCTGTTACATTTGTCGGTGTAGGCCAATTCACAATTGCCTCTATTTTCTGCGGGTGCACTAAAATTCCCCCCTTGTTGATAACATGCTCTAAGAAGATAACTTCGTCCAACCAAAATTCACATTTCTAATTTCTTTTCCCTAAGTGTTTGCAAAACAGTCCTCAGATGTTGTTCGTGTTCAAGTCTATTCTTTGAGTATATCAAAATATCATCAATGAAAACTACAACAAAATCATCAAGGTAGGTCTTAAAGATTCGGTTCATTAGGTCCATAAATGATGCAGGGGTATTAGTCACCCCAAATGGCATAACAAGAAATTCGTAATGACCATACATCGTTATGAATGCGATTTTCTCAACATCTTCTGTTTTTACTTTCAGCTGGTGGTATCCGGATCTCAAATCAATTTTGGAAAACACTTGTGATCCCTGTAACTGGTCAAACACGTCATCAATACGAGGTAGAGGATATTTATTCTTTATTGTCACCTTGTTCAATTCTTGATAGTGTCACGCCCCAAAATTTAGACAATTAAATATCAAATTAGGGCTAAACCCCAATCAATATTCCATCATCCAAATCCTAGGGGTGAAACAAAAAAACTAAACGCTAACCAAACCATCCACCATAAATTTCATAACTAAACAATAGCTCAACATTAAGGTAGCAACAACTAGTCAAAACAACTTAAATAAAGTACAGTTACAAACCATGCCAAATTATTCCAATACTAAAGTTATAAAAAAAATAAAAAAATAAATAATAAATACATAAACTAATATCAACCCTAAGCTCAAGAAAACAAAAGAAGTCCAATCGACATGTCCTATGATCATAGTTATTTCTTGTCACCACGATAGCCTCAACTAATCCTGCAAAGGAAGCTCAGCAGCGCTCAAACAGAACGCACTCGAGTTGCCAAGAGACAAAACGGGCCAGTATATAGGTATACTGGTATGAGTACAAGATTAACACCCACGTGTCCACCAGACACAAACAAAAATATATTAAATTCTTATTACGGGACAAGACAAGTAGTTCCAACTGCACCGAGACGAATGAGTAGTTTCCCTAGATACGATGGCATTTAGTTTCTTGTCCGTACACAACGAAATATAAATTGATTATAAAATAAACAAAATAGAAATAAAAATATGGTGGGTTAGCCCTGCATGAAAATTTAGTAAGACCCACCATCCTGCAAAAAAAATAAAGTTAGTATAATTTAATCATAAATAACTTACTGAAAAAGTATAAAAATGTACCGTTTCATGCTTAAATAATTCGAACTGACCAAAACTCAAAGAACGAAAGTTATACAGAATCAAATTTTCTAAAAGACAGCATGAACGGATTTAACAGAAACTAAATAGGTTGAGAGAAAAACTTGATAGAAAAATCTAGACGGAATTCAATCGAAAAATCTGAAACTAAAAACGAGCAAAAAATGCCATAAGATGATTTTTTTCGGAAAAGTTCAAAACACGAAAAGTGTGCAAAATAACGTTTTCCTTTAGTTTTTTCGAAACCAATGAAAATGAGCTTGTTTCGTGGGTTAAACCATCCTCTAAAATCTGCATTGCTAAAACGAATCAAACCGACAATAACCAAGATCATCCGATTATAAGTTCTAATCGATTTTTTTAATAAAAAGTTAAAATACAAAATTTGTCTAGAATCACGTATACATGCCTCTGCTCAAATTTTATAATTTATCAAGGTCGTTTACTATTTTTCAACCTGTACAAATCAATACAATACACACTATAACAATCATCTCATAATTAAATTCTTTATACCTTAACTCCACCTCGTCGGCCCTCCCCTTCCGGCCTACACATATATCCCATGTGCCTCTCGTATACCTAACACCGCTCCGAAGCCAAACTTGCACGGGGATATTGTCCCGAGTTTGACTCACATTCCCCGAATGGTTAGCATATACGTACGCGCGTAAATCAAAGCACTCGTCTACTCATGAGAAGGAGGCAACAATAAATATATACACAATATCTCACACATGAGAATAAACAGAACAATTCCATGCCTAAGGCATTCAAACAAATCTCATAATCCTCATTTTTTTTTTTATGCACTCTTTCTCACCATCACTCAAATAAAACAACAATCCAAGGAGTCATGGTGGAGTATAAAGAATTTATCTATGGGTTCCTAATTAATTTTTACTTTCATATATTCAGGAGTGTGATTATAATCATAAAATAAATACATATAAAAATCATAAACATTACATACACATCTAACCAAATAATGAAATTAATCCATCATCTACATGCAAATACAAAATCAAACCAATATCAAATAAATAAAAGTAAATAAATACCAACAACAACTCAATCCATCATCTAACCAATATCTATGGATTCTAAGTTTATTCCAATTTCATATAATTATGAGTGTGATTAAAATAATAAAATAAATACATAAAAAAACCCTAAACCTTGCATACACAACTAATTAAAATAATTGAAATCAATCAATCATCTAAAAATTCTAAACTTTACATATACAACAAATCAAAATAATTAAAATCAATCAATTATCTAAAAATCCTAAATCTTACATACACAACTAATAAAAAATAATTAAAATCAATCAATTATCTAAAAACTCTAAATTTTACCTACACAACTAATCAAAGTAATTAAAATCAATCAATTATCTACAAACCCTAAATTATGCATATACAACTAATCAAAATAATTAAAATCAATCTATCATCTTTATGTAAATACAAAATCAAACTAATATCAAATAAATAAACATAAATAAATAAAAACAAAGAATTAAACATAAATCAAGAGAAGTGGGTTTTGTACTCACAATATTTTTTTGAAGATCAAAGAATTATTTAAAGAACTAATGAAGCCACCAAAACAAAACCCCAATCTTTTTTTTCTTCATTTTTCCTTTTTTTTCTTCTTTTACGCCGCGCACACACCACTCTTTTTTTTTTTTTTTTTCTTCTCTTTGATGATCAATCTCACTCACTCACTCTCTCTCTCTCGGGCTTGCCGCCGCACACAACACTCTTTTCTTCTTTTTTTTATTTTTTTTTCTTCGCATTAACTTCTAACCTAATTGACTTCTTAAATATATTATATTATAAACCTAAATCTCAATATATAATAACTTAATAAACTATTATAATATATCTATATAATAAGACAGAACGGTTTTTGAAAATATGTTAGAGACAATTGTCCTACTAGGACATTTCAATGATTATGATTCATTTGTCTATTTAGATAGATGGCTGAGATGACCCCCTTTAAATATATATCAATCCCCTTCCCGCCCAAACACTAAAATACCTGCTCACCCACGTCTCATCTCCATTCTACTCACCCACGTCTCATCTCCTTCTATCTTTAAGATCACTCTGCTATTCAATCTTTATCTCCTCCCTTCTTTGTTCTCACCCATCCCCCTTTTATCTCTTTGCTCTCCAGCCTTGTTCTTTTTCTTCTGCTCTCTAGGTAAGATCACTTTTCAATTGTTCTTGCAATTGTTCTGGACCTTCACAACGAATTTGGATTTGGGTTCTGTAGATCAAGTTTGTGATCTTGAGACCCGATTGGGACCCAACAAATTCCAAAATTGCTCCAATTTGGAAGCAATTTCGCTCGTTGGGTCGACTTCGCGATCAGGAAATGCGTTCATGAGTTCGAGTTCGATTTGGAGATCGTGAGTTCAAAACGAGGTCAATATCCATACCCATTTCTATGTATTTCCAATTTCGATCCCAAAGCATCTTTATAATGAGCATCAATCCATAAGAAGTAATATTACTTAATGTAATATCTCTATAATGGGCAGATGTTTTTGATAAAAATTCAAAATTACTGCACTCCATTTTTAAAAATTATTGACCAGATGTTTTATAAAAATTCAAAATGTTCAAAATTACTGCACTCCATTTTGATGATGTTTTTACAGATGTTTTGGAACAAAATTGCTCCATTTTATAAGAAGTAAAAAAACATCTGTTTATAAGAAGTAATATTACTGCACTCCATTTTGCTGATGCTTTTTTTTTTTTTTAATCGGCAGAGAAAGGAGGATCAACTTATTCAACTACCAGATGGGATTCTTTCCAAAATCATTTCTATGCTGCCATTGAAAGAGGCTGTGAGAACTAGCGTCCTATCAGAACGATGGCAGTTCATTTGTATTGATCGTGCTGACCTCTATTTTGATTCTGCTAATATACTTGGGAGCATTGTTTACTCCAACAGCATATCTAATTGTCAATCTGAGTTGGATAGGAAACTGCAGAGGTGTAAGTTTATAAAGCGGGTCAATCACTTTATGCACCAACGATGCAGAGGCACAAAAGTGGGCTCTTTTGCTGTCTAATTTCCCTTGATCAAGGATTCTGCTCTTCACATTGATCAGTGGATCAGTTCTGCAATCACAAAGGGAGTTGAAAACATTGATCTTGAGTCATGTAGCTTTATGGTGGATCATGCCTCTTCTACTGCATCAGAAAAATATTAGTCAAATCATCAATTATATTAGTATAATAATTTCTCCATTCAAATAAAAATTAATTTTAATTTCAGGTGTAATAAATGAGAGATTGTTTGAATTGTTTATTATTGTCAAATGATTTCTTAATCTTTCATTTTCTATTAAAAAATTGTAATTTATTGGAAGGCCATTAGATTTTTTATTTTGATTTTTTTACTTCTATATTTATTTATTTTTAAATTTTTGTAATTATGTAAGATATATTAACCTGTATATTTGAAATATACATCAATTAGAAGTTTAACGACTCGAAAATAAAAAGTGAAAATTGAAAATAATATATGATTGAGAAAATATGAAATAATAATTTTTTATACATATGAATAAATAAGTAATGTAAATTGTGGGAAAAAAATAAATCCATTTATCCCTATCTTTAAAAAAAAAAAAATCAAATAATTAATACATTACTTAAAATAATAAATTTTACGTTGTTTATATAGTGTGGAATATATAGCGATCCCGGTTTTCCCTTCTTTTGTATACTGTATTCCAGACTTGGTTCCGTGGACTTGTTGTTGTATCATTATCACTTCTAGCCTTTGCTTTGGTATTTGAGTCTTGGGTTGTGTTGGACAGGTTTGAAACAGGTTGGTTCCACTTTGAAACAAAAAGGGTGATGCCCAGATTTTGGCGTTCACGCTCGAGCGGAAGTTTTAACGCTCGAGCGGGCTCTTCGTTGTTGCTTCTCTGCTCGAGCAGGAGTTTGGGCGCTCGAGCGTAATTTTCCATCTCCCAGTACTTTGCTCTGCAGTTCGTCCTCTCCAGCGGTAGTTTTTTTCGCTCGAGCGTGATCCCTTGATTTTGTCCCTCCGCTCGAGCGGAGAGTTTGACGCTCGAGCGGGTACCATTGCCTGCAAAACTTCTGGAAGTGTGCAATCGACGCTCGAGCGGCTCTTTTTACGATCGAGCGTGAGTCTGTGTCTGACGCTCGAGCGGGGATTTCTACGCTCAAGCGGAGAGTCGACTACATCAGTCCGAGATTTCACTTTTTGGATCACTTTTTGACCTACTTCTTTTCTCTTAACTCTTAAAAACCGCCACTTGAGAGTTTCTCTCTCTACTCTTACCTTCTCTCTAATTTTTGATCTATTTCCGGTGGTCTTCTACCCTAGTCCCTTTGGAAGAAAGGTAGAGCTTCGTGAGAGCTTTCTTTTAATCTGAAAAAGAGAGGATTTGGAGCACTTTGGACTTTCGTCATCTTTTCCATTCGAGTTCTTCACTTCAAGGTAGGGATTTCCTACTCCATATTATAGGTTTTGTTCTAAGTTTTGGTATTTTGATATGTTGGGGGTTGTTTGGTAATTTTGGAAAAAACCCTAGTTGCTGTAATAAATTAATTTATATAATTAATTTAGGGAAAATTGGGGAATTTAGTTGAGTTCGTGAAATTAATGAATTTATTGATTAAATGGTGTAGTTGGTTAGTTTAATCACTCACCTATGAAAATGTTGGAATTATGTTGGTTGATACATTTATTTCCTGTTTAGAAATAACTGTTCTGGGCTATCGGTGGAGGATAGTCGTGATTGGTGTAGACATTGCATGTGGATTAGGGAAAACTGAAACTAATCACATTGGTTAAGTCATTGATTTAGACTATTGAATTAATATAGAAAATACATGTATTGATTGTGAATTAATAAAGCCAAAAATAAAATAAGATAATAATAATCATAATAATAAATAATGACTTAAGAAAATTAGGGTCGCTACAATATACACACCTTAAAAGAATCTCGTCCCGAGATTCGATAGGAGAGAGTACTAAACAAAAAGCTCCGAGTGCATACGCTGAACTTTCTCTTCCAATTCCATCCTCGCTCTATTGCACTTTTACCAAGTTCACTTTCTTGCACCGCAACTGCTTTACATGCCGATCTAGAATAATAACCGGTTGCACCACATACATTAGATCATCACTACTCTCCAACACTTCTGGTGATACTACTTGGGCAGGATCTTGCACACACTTCTGCAATAAGGATACGTGGAACACATTGTGAATCATAGCTAAAGCAGGTGATAGTGCTAATTTGTAAGCCACATTACCAATCCTCTCAGTGATCTCATATGGTCTCACAAATCTAGGTACAAACTTTCCCTTCTTTCCGAACCGCATGATACCCTTCATCGGTGAAACCTTCAAAAACACAAAATCTCCAACATTCAACTGAATCCCCTTACGTTTTCTATCAGCGTAACTCTTCTGACGACTTTGTGTAGTCTTAATACGTTCCCAAATAATGTTCACCTTTTCCGTGGTCTCTCTCACCAACTCTGGCCGTAATAATGGCACATCTCCTGCCTCCATCCAACAAGCAGGTGATCGACATGGCCTCCCATACAAAGCCTCAAAAGGTGCCATCCCGATACTGGAGTGATAGCTATTATTATAAGCAAACTTCACCAATGGCAAGTGTTCTTCCCAACTACCAACAAGATCGAGAACACAAGCTCTCAACATATCCTCCCAGATCTGATTTACCCGCTCAGTTTGCCCATCTGTCTAAGGATGATAAGCTATGCTCAAGTCTAACCTAGCACCCAAAGCATGCTGAAAACTCTCCCAAAATACTACCACAAACAACGGATCACCATCCGAAACTATAGAAATGGGTGCACCATGAAGTCGCACCACCTCCCGAATATACAGCCTAGCTAGTTTATCCGCAGTTCGGTGAACACTGATAGGAATAAAATGAGCAGACTTGGTGAGTCGATCCACTATCACCCAAATAGATTCATTGCCTCGCTTAGACCGCGACAATCGATCCAAAAAATCCATAGAGATGCACTCCTATTTCCAAGTAGGAATCTCAAGAGGCTGCAAAAGTCCAAACAGTCGTTGGTGTTCTGCCTTAACCTGTTGGCACACATGACATCGGGAAACATACTCTCCTACGTCCTTCTTCATACCTTCCCACCAAAACGTTCTCTTCAGGTCATGATACATATTAGTCCCACCATGGTGAATGGTATATCGGGACCTATGGGTATCATCCATAATCTCTTTCCTCAATTCAACAATGTTAGGTACATACAACCTGTCCCTAAATTGCAACCCCCCATCTGATTCCACAGACCAATCAGTAGGACAATTATCGATCAAATCCACTACAAGGTCATCGAGCTTATTGACGAGAAACCCGTCTAAATTCTGCATCTGACGAACTTTACCCAGTAACGTCGGCTGCACGGTCAAACTATCAATACATGTCCTCTCAGCACTCTCTATTGGTTGAACATTATGCATCGAAATTAACTCCAAGGACTTCCATTCCTGAATCATCAAAGAAGCTATAATCCCATGTTGTCGACTAAGTGCATCTGCGAGCACATTTCCTTTCTCTCGGTGGTAAAGGATCTCGAAATCATAACTACTGACAAATTTAACCCACCTCTGTTGTCTCATGTTCAACTCTTTCTGAGAAAAGAGATATTTGAGGCTCTTGTGATCTGTGTACAACTCAAAGTGCTCTCCAAACAAGTAGTGTCGCCATACTTTCAACGCAAAAACAACTGCCGCCAACTCTAAGTCATGAGTAGGGTATCGTCTCTCATGAGGTTTTAGCTGTCGAGAAGCATAAGATACAACCTTCTGATGCTGCATCAACACACATCCCAAACCAGTTCCACTTGCATCAGTAAACACTACTAACCTTTCCCCTTGTATTGGTATAGTTAACACTGGTGCTGTAGGCAACCGCTGCTTTAACTCCTGGAAAGCTCTCTCACATTCATTTGTCCATACGAACTTCACATTCTTGCGGGTCAACTTAGTCATGGGTGCTGCAATAGTGGAAAACTTCTCTATAAATCTCCTGTAATAACCGGCTAGTCCTAAAAAGCTTCTCAGCTCTGTAGGGTTCATGGGCTGCTTCCATTCTTTGACTGCAACAACTTTTTCAGGATCTATCGATATCCCTTGATTGGACACATGTCCCAAAAACAGAACTTCTTTCTGCCAAAAGTGACACTTACTAAACTTAGCGTATAACTGCTGCTCCCTCAAAGTCTGTAATACAACTTTCAAGTGTTCTCTGTATTCCTCCACATTCCTAGAATACACCAGAATATCATCTACGAAGATGAACACAAACTTATCTAGATACGGTTGAAAAATTCTATTCATCAAGTCCATGAAATAGGCAGGAGCATTGGTCAAACCAAAAGGCATTACAGGAAATTCGTACGACCCATACCGGGTCCGAAAAGCAGTAAGCGATATACTTTCCTCTGACACACCCATCTGATGGTAACCCGTTCTGAGATCAAACTGAGAGAAAATGGCTGCCCCCTTCAACTGATCAAACAAGTCATCAATTCTAGGTAGCGGATACTTATTC